>CACVKI010139000.1:269-12902 GCA_902732785.1 Trichogramma evanescens
CCATTTGCGGGGGTCCAGGCCGCTGGGCACCCAAAAAAAAATTTCAACTTTTTTTGTTAACGAAACGGCATTTTATTTTGGGATTTGACCATATACACGTATCTCCTTCAGTAAGATATACATAATAATACAGGGCACATATTGTAAACTCTCGCGCGCGCGACAGTTGTAAGTCATCTCCCCCTTCTAGAAGCTCGAGAGAGAGAGAGAGAGAGAGAGAGATGAAAATGTCTTATATCCAATCTAAATTGCAATTGCAAGGAAGACGTGCGCGTGCAGCGAGAGAGAGAGAGAGAGAGAGAGAAGCTCGTGAAAACGAGACGCTACGCTGATGGTGATAGTGGTGGTGGTGGCTTGACGAGCTGAGAACAACCCAATGAAAAATGGCTCGATAAAAGGCCATCAGCTCAGCTTGCAGCTCGCAGCTCGGCTCGTCTTCAAGCTTGCGAGAGAGAGAAAAGCAGTTTTCCCAAAACGAATCGCGATTTATTATTGTTACTGACTCATTATCTCGATTTATCTTCAAGGCGCTGCTGCCGCTATGCTAGCAACAACACTCCGGAGTTTCCATCCAAGCGCCAAGTCTCACCGGGGCTGCTGCTGCTGCTGCTGCTGCTAGAGGTCTTGAACGGCAGCAGCAGCTCCTCTACTCTCTTGAAACATTTGTTAATTGCGCTAGTACAGTCTGCCATATAGCCCCCGAAAGTTTTCTCTGGGCTACATCACTCAGTGCCTTGTTCTCTCTCTCTCTCTCTGCGTAGCTGCCATGCCATGCCGCCTTCGTTCGTGCGCGGCGCCCGCGGACCCGCAAAACGAAGAACTCTGTTACTTTCTGCCACTGGCGCTGCCGGGCAATTAAGAATTCGCTCGGTGAATCGCTCAACGAAGCCTGCGAATTTCTGCGTTCCTGCTGCGCGCGTGTATATATTATAATACGCTTGTTTAATTGGGAAACATCTTTCCTTCTCTCTCTTCTTTTTGCTGCTGCCTGACGCGCGCGAACGTAAACCGCGCCGACATGGACGAGCGCGCAAAACTTTGTTGAGTTGAGTAATTTTTTTTTTTTTGTTTAACTTTTTTTTTTTGCACAACCTTCTTAGTGGCTTATTATTAAGAAGAAGTTCGAGGAAAAGTTGTATAACTGCGTGCGGAGGAGCTTCGTTATCTCACATGGTTGGACCCGCGGTGCAGGGGTCACAAAGGACACGCAATTACTAAAACAGCAACAGCGCGGCAGGTCGTTAACTTCATTCGCGAAGCTCATTTGATGGAAATATCGTCATCGTCGTCGTTCGCGCTCGCTCGGCCATCCAACGAGAAAAGTACGGCAATATTTTTGTCAAATAACCGCGTGGGAAGTATATAAATTAGCTCCTATATATATTGTGGTCAGCGTATACCGAGAATCGCTCGTATTGTATGAAAGATGACTTTAAGTGTGGCGATGAATCAATTTTTCATACGCTAGATGGCGCATTCACGCACACGCATTGTATGGATCGCCGTCTGTTGGCTATTAATACTGCCTGTCGACTCTTCTCTATTATCTATTCGATTGGACTTATACTTGATGTAAATTGAGAGTCGGTTAAACGAAGAGGGCCATACATCGACGAGAGTTATATACGCGCGCTTGACCATGACGCCATATATAGTTCAGAGGATAGAAGTATAAAAAAGAAGGAAAAAGAAACGCATAGCTCCAGATTAGCAAGTATAAAAGCTCTCCCACGGCCATTCGCGAATTTATAGAAGCTTTTACGAAAAAAGCTCGCGGCTCGCGCGCGCTAAATTTGTATCTGAAATATATCGGTGTAGCAGTAGTAGCGTATGCATTCGCGTTTGCGCGAGGAAACACTGTAAATCTTGGCCAACTCTCCCCGCGCGCGCGCACGTGCGTGCGTTAAGAAATTGCGAGAGAGAGAGAGGAAGGAAAGATAATCTAGCATAAAATATTATATATTTACTCGCGAGCTTACTGCATTTTTCACTCGCGAATATAGCTCTCTCGTACCAAGCTCTCAGCGGTTTATCTAAAATAATAATCAAATTTATATAACGCGCAAAGCTGCACATCAAACGCGTGGAGCTGCCTATTATTATAGTGTCTCTCTCTCTCTCTCGAAAGCCTAACAAGTTGCACAGAAAAAAGCTATGTAAATTATGGTTGAACAAAAAAAGTATATACGCACTAGTCACGCGTAATAAAAGAGCACAGATTATTGCCGCTCTCTCTCTCTCTCTCCATCTATCTATCTATCTCTGGGTGCGGATCTCGGATCGCTGCCTGATATATAACGCGTATACGTACGTATATACGGATACTATTACTCGTCGTCGTATCAAAGGGTAGCTACACACGGGGCTGACATGCGTAGAAGAGGCGCTCGAAGCTTTTTCACGATGCCAAAAGCGATAAGAGGATCCCCGTGTATTCGTGTGTGTGTGTGTGTGTGTGTACGTGGGTTAAAATACACGTATAGGCAGGCAGGCAGCAGCTACGTATACATTTACATGGATGAAGATGGAAAATGAAAGAGGGCAATAAGCGCGCGCGGAGTTAGCTCTGCCATGCCTCCCGAACGAAGCCAAGCGAAAACGAAATTCATACCTGCCTCGGAGCGTGTACATACACATACATACATACATATACACAGAGAGATATGTAGGGAGGTAGAGTAAAAGCATACATATATACACAAAACGAAAGAGAGAGAGAGAGGCGCTTATTAACGCCGTTCAATATTCCACGCGCGGCAGCAGCGACGACGACGATGTATGTGTATTCACGCAAGAGAGCTGCTGCTGCTGCTATAGGGATAGGAAAAAGAGTAGAGGCAACGCGAGCGAAGAATTGCTCAGGGTTTATACTGCGATATAGAGGAGAGGTATATCTGTATAGAATTATACCCACGTACGCTCGAGATAACGTATAAACTCACGCGTGGTATAGTATGTACCATTTATTTATTAATTTTCTTTTTCTTTTTCTTCTTTATCTTCTTTATTTCGATGAAACTTTTTCGCAGCTCTCTCGTAGTTAAACATAAAAGCTCGAAAAGCGAGAAGAGCAGCATTGGTGAAGCGCGAAATGAAAGTCGAGCTCGTGCACACGTATCGTGCAGTTATACACGAATGGTAATACGCGCGTACAGATAGATAATATGCGTATATAGCTACTGCACTGCAGCCCAAGATGAATGTATAATTTTCACCCCCGCACCACACGCCTCGCGCGGAGCGTTGGAATTGATACAGCTCGCGCAAGCTCTCGCGAGCATGAGTCGAGCCGAAATAGCTATTCAAAGTCAAATTGCTCGGTCGTCGTCGTCGTCGTAGGAGGTAGGAGGAGTAGTAGTGCGAGATAGACCCAAAGAACGAGAAAGACGGATGAGACTCGAGCGCATAACTTTGCAAAATTTATGGCACTCGCGAGCGAGAACTCGAGGTCGGGCTGGCTGGCAAAAGTGACACGACTCGCGCCCTTTCGCGCGCACCGTATTTTATTATATTGATCTTTTGGAGGGCAAGAGTAGTAGTGGTATCAAGATTAGCAAAGGGATCCGAAACAATACACGAGGCACACAAATTGCCAATTGGAAAACGACGATACGAGAGAAAGTATATATATAATGTATAAGCCTGCAGAGAGCAGCCGCGTGTGGGCGCGCGGATAGTAGGAATTTTAAAGGGCTACTATATGTATACGCGGCGTCCGCACCCAAAAACCGCTGCGCGAAATTTTCGGGATGCCATAACTCGGCCGCGCGCGCGCGCTGCATAGCTGTGGCTCGCTCTCGCTCGCGTACGTACGCGAGCTTTTGCAGCAGCAGGCCAGCTGCAAAAAATTTTTAATCGGATTATTCAGCGCCTGTGTATGCAATTACGGATATAAAAAAAAAAAAAGCCGCCAAAGCGGGGGCATAGCTGGGCAGCGTACCAGTATGCGACCTGCGCGTGCGGATTTACATTTGTGAGCACATTTTGTATCCACGTTCTTTGCGCAAAATCGTTTTATTTTTCATTTTATTTTTCATTTTATTTTTCATTTTATTTTTCTCCGCAAATGTATTTATTTTTAATCAAAAAATTTTTCGCGCTTTGTCCGTGCCCCGAGCTTTCCGGCTCGTTCGAAAATATATATACAAAATTAGCATCCGAGTCTCCCACTCGCTCGTTGAAGCTTGCGCGCGTATATAGCATTTAACTGATTAATATTTCATAAGTTACTTTGCGCGCCTATTTTCCTCGCAAAACAAGTGGATGATAATTTTGCGCAAGCATTAATGCCGAAGAAGCGCTAAACTAATAAATACGCGGCGGCAGGCAGCATCTTTCCAAGTGTAGTATAGCATTATACGAGAAACGCCCGAGGAGCTATTTTTCTTTCGACGATCCGCTTGCTGTTGCGCTGCTGCTGTTTTTAATGAATTTTCACTAAATTCGACGCGCAGATACCATCGTAAATATATATCTTTCCTCGTGCATCAACTTGTCATTCATTTTAACAGCTCTTATATATTATTTTTAAACCGCTCACTCTCTCTCTCTCTCGTTTTCGCACGGTCGCGTGTGGCAACAGAGAAAAAAAAAATAAAAAAAAAAATAAAAAGTTGGAAAGCCTTAATGATGGATGAGCTTCTTGATGTATAGTACGTGGCGTGCCTTATCCTCCGCATCTCTCTCTTGGGTTGAAATTTATAAAAAATGATCAAGTAGTAGCAGCAGACGCAGCTTTTGCTCTGCTGCTGCTGCAAGTCAAGCTCACGCGTATTCCCTCGCTTATATGTTTAAATGATTAAAAAGGTCAACGCATCATAAATCTTCTAAATATAATAATCATCTCTCAGGGGGATTTTTCTCCTGCCACGTCCCACGAATACGCGTTGGTTATTATATAGAGAAAAATGTTACGCGTGTGTGTGCGTGTCTCGTGCAAAAATCCATATTTACAAACTTAAACTCGAGCGAGCATTCGTAACTCTATACGTTGCTCGAGCTTTCGCGAGCAAGGGTTAATTTTGCTGCTCTGCTCTTCTCTACTCTCTGCGCTGCGTTAATGAGGCATACACACGCGGCTCGACCCCCGCAGCGCCCGAGCCACATAGCTAGCTAGAGAGTTTGTGCGCGAAAACCGACACGACTTTGTACTTGAAGGTTTTCCCGCATTCTATACACAATACAGCGAGCAATACTACGTATGATACATATAAGAAGAATGTGCTGCTGCTGCTGCCTACTTCTACTGCTCACTGTTCACACTGTGCACAGCACAGGCCGTAGGCAAGCAGGCAGGCGGTGAGCTAGGCGCAAGTTTCGTAAAATATGTGCAACAGGTGTCGAAGGTTAGAGGCAGCAGAGGCAGCAGCAGGCAGTGGGTATAGTTTTATCATATATCCAACGCGAACAACGAAGCTCATGCTCGTGCTCGCGTATTATGGTATTTAGCCGCACCGCACCACGCCACGCAGCGGCAACACACACACACACACACACATATAATTTTGCGCGCGAAATGTTCGCGCCTCAAAACCCTAAACTCTCTCTCTCTCGCGTCGAGAGTTTAGACCTTTTAAGCCGCGCATTATAATATATAATTCAAGCGCTGTACGCGCGATCGATAATTTCTTACGACTATTTATAATTATATATACGCAACAACGTTTTGTAGGTGCACAAATGCCGTGCACTTGAGATTTTATCTCGTACACGGTATAATATCGTAGAGTGCTTTATACGCCATGAGCTCCTAAAGAAAGTTTCTTGTAGTTTCATGTTAGGCGCGCGCGCGCGCCGCACATTTCATTATCCGTAAGACGTATAATTACTTTTGTCACGTTATATACTACGCGTTCGACTCACGCGCATAATACAAGGAGCGCGAGTACGAGGGTAGGGAAGGGGAACGAATTAACTAACGAATTAGCGTGTGTACTCCGTTGTTATATTTCGCAAACTTTCGTAAGATGCATACAGAAATCGATAATTTAAAACGTTGATTAACGGTGCGGCCTCGTATTGCCAAAGGAGAGATGCGAGCTTTTTTGGCGTTGCATTACTGGTTCATTAAAATTCATCGGGTACCAGTTTTTTTTTATTCCCATCCGCCAGATTTTCCACCCCGTATAAAGCACACATCGATTGAAACGCATTAGGGAAGATTGCGCCAATTTTTTTTTTTTCGCTATCTTTCTTTCTTCCATACTTCGTTCCGTGAATTATCGATGGAACAAAAAAAGGGTTTTTTTTTTCAAACCCTGGCATATGTACACATACACGGCTCCGGATGAGCAGCGATAATAAAATAAAGTGGCGTAGATATTCGCTCTCTCTCCTTATCGCTCGAGCAGGGATGAGCGCGCGTAGCAGCAGCAGCTTCCGTTAGTGTGTATATATTCGCGTACGTGTATCTTCCGCGTCGAGTGGGCCGCGCGTCTATATAAGCTCCAGAAGCTGCGTGTAGCATAGTATACATACAAAAACAGCACGATAAAAAAAAAAGAAAAGAAAAGAAAACGAGAAAGAAGAAGTTTTTTCGTTCATATCGACAATAGAACTCGCTGCCTGCGATCGAGGATATTGGCTATTTCACATAGTCTTTATGCTTCGCCGAGTATACAACACGGTGTAGTCTGCGTGTATATATACTGCGCGCAGGACTATAAGCCATAAACGGCGAATGTCGCGATCGTTTTTGCCTCGATACGCACTTTTGTCCCCTTTACCTATAACACATACAAACACATACAAACACACATTCTACTACTTGATCGACGGCATAGCGCGCACGTACACGACGAGAGCTGTTATCCAGGGGAAATCGCACTGCGAATTTTTTCTCTCTATCGATACACACATACACACGTAAGCTCGATGACGAAATTCCTTCCGCGTATAATATAAGAACAATCGATACGCGACAGCGATAGCAGCGGCTACAGCATCAGCTTCACCGTTTCGCCATCTGCGGCAATTTTCTTTTATCTTAATAGAATTTTTTTCACCCCCATTTTTTTATACGGATCAGTTTCTATTTTTGATATATACAGATCGCTCGCGGTTGCAATAACTTTTTGCGTATTATATTATATACGAGATAAAGAAAGAAAGAGAGAGAGAGAAGAAAGAATCATTAAACGTATTTTATACGCGACGTCGTAGCGGCGTCGATTGGATCATGTATTATAAATATAACGGAGTTAAGCGCGGAGTTAGGCCGCAAAAATCGATGCGCCGTGGCTATACGCGTATCAAGCCACGATATAGCCTCGCAGCTCTCACTCGACTAATTAAATGCCGATGGATGTGTGCAGACGCTCGCAGACAGCAGACACATTCGCTCTCCCGCAAGCTCTCCGTGTGTATAGATATAGCTTACGCGTTACGCACACACGCGTATACGTATGTATATAATGCGTACTATGTGCGTAAACACACACGAGCGAGAGATAGAGGCTCGGGGCAGCATTAAGTAAAGAGCATTAAACCTCTTCTCGGAATGAATTAGCAACTCGATGCGGCGGCGGCGGCGGCGTCGGCGGCCGCACACACTAGTCTCGCAGTTATAGACACGCGCGCAACGGGACACACACACACCTATACATATATCGGTAACGAGGATGATCATGCGTGAGTATGTGTGTGTGTGTGCGTAGTCGTCTCGTCCTACCCTGACCCTATCCACTTGCTCGCGCGAGCTTTAGACGTGTCTATAGATATATCGCGCGCGCGCGTGCTCGCAGTTAGAAGGGCAGAAATGTAACCTCTCTCTAGTATAGTATAGAGCTTCCATCTCTAGTGATGGTGCTCCTGCACTGATGCTGCTGCTGCTGCTGCTGCTTCTAGCTTAGGTAGTGGTGGTGGTGGTGGTGGCGGTGCTGCTGCTGCTGCTGCTTGGTGGGAGAACATGGACTATACTACTATTGTGCCACGATCGATGCCGGCTTGCAAGTGCGCGACTACTTGCAAGCTCGCACTCACACAGACACACATTTATATCTATATAAGAGAAGATCTCGCACACGTGTTTGTATACCTTTTTACTAATACATATACGTACGGATGAAATGCGAAGCGTTCATCTCGAATGGCATAGAGCTTTTATGCTATACAGCTCCCTAGAAAGCACGTATATGTATGTCCGATCCGTGTGTGTGTGTGCGGTTGTCTGCGACCGTTTATACGTAGCTATAATCCTCGGTAATACGTACGATGGATTTGCTCTTTTACTCGGCTCGCGATATATACGCGCATTATACATTATACGTATCGCGTTCGCATGTGCGTAAAGCACAGCAGCACGCGTCGAAGAATCTTTTGAGACTAGCTCTTTCGTGAGCTTTTTTGCCTTTCTCTCTCCTCTCTCTCTCGTCGATGTAATTTGTCAGAACTGACGCTGCTGTAGCTGTAGCTGTAGCTGTAGCTGGCAAGAAGAATTGAGCAAAAACAGAGAGAGCGAGAGAGACAAAGAGAAGAAGAGAAGAAGAAGAAGGGAGAGGAGAATGACAAGACAAATAGCCGTGAGGAATCGAGAGCGAGAGCTTCCGGAAACGCGCTCATGCAGCGGTGGTGGTGACTCGGCGAAAAAATTCAACCTTCTGCGCGCTGCTGCTGCTGCTGCTGCGTGACGTTCGAGGGGGATCTAGCTTTAGCTCTCTTTGCCAACTTGCACTCGATCAAAAACCAATAGCCACATACATAGACACATACACACAGAGTATCGACGGATGCTGCACGCGAAACGTCATTTTTTGGGGTGGCGGCAGCAGCCGTGAAATATATACAACCTCGTGCGTGACGAGAACGAGTGAAAAAGCTCTCGGAATGCACGCATCGACGTGTACTACGCGGCGCGCGCGAACGTGTTTATACAGCGTGCAGATGAAGAAAACCAGATGTAAAAAATATTAGACTCAACCCCGCGACGACGCGCGCTATCTCCTCTCTAGCCGCGAACGGTATACACACATACTGTATATATAACCCGAGCGCTTATACTGCTATACTACGCCAACACCCACCCACCTAAACGCACTCGTACACATGTATACATTTATCTTAACACAAAGCCATGGTGGTGCAAGCTCGCGCGACTTAGACTCACTCTCCTTTGCCTCGAGCGAGCTTGCAAGCTCTCGGATACCACGAGGACAATTAAGAATGATATAATAGAAGAACTATATTTTTCGCGATCAATATCAATTTACACTATTATTTTATCATGGGTCGNGTGAGTTAGAGAGTAAAAAGTAGTAGTAGTCGAGCTTTTTTATATACATATACATCAAAGCACTTAATAGACCGCGGTTATTTTATACCATAGTGACACATAATACGCATATATACGTCTGGGTCGCGCGGGGGTCGTCGTCGAATATATAATAATACGGAAAATATATAATGAGCTTTCAACTGGTTGTGGTGAGCTTTTGCATGCGTATTATTATACATATATACGTACCTCACAGCTGACGCTCGAACATGTTGCTCGCCACTGGCACTGCTACTGCTGCTTCTGCTGCTGCTGCTGCTGTTGCTGCTACTGCTGCTGCTGCTGCTGTCGCGCACTCACATTCGCACGCGCCTCGCCTCTTGTATAGCCTCTGTCCTCTCTCTCTTTCTCTCTCTCTCTCTCTCTATACGCATGTACCGATACGTGTGTGTATACGCGCGTGTGTGTATATCGCGTTGATAGATATTATAGGGAACAACTCGGCTGCGGACTACTACTACCAGCTCGCACAGCTGAGGAGGTAGCAGCAGCAGCAGCAACACACAGCCAGCCACGCGCCGCACCCGCGCACACACCGATGCAGCGACTCCTGCTGCGAGTACATACGCGTGTGTACGTGTATGTGTATGTAAGCCCGTGTAAGTAAAGGGGGGTATATACAGCTACATATCTGTGTATATATATTCTATAGAGAGTGAGGCTGCTGCTGCTGCCTGCCTATACTACATACAGCCCAGTCTCTAACGCGCAGCAGTGCGTTTCCTACCCACCGGTTCACTGAACAGCGCCCGACCGACGGACGAAGAGCGAACCCCCTGCTGCTGCTGCTGCTGCTGCTGCCTCTCGACGCTTACACATAGCTTCGGGTGTTTGGTGGGTAGGTATGTAGTAGTAGCCGACGACGACGACGACGACGACGACGAGAGCGAACCGACCGACCGACGCACACGCTCAAGAGGCAGCAGTGGCAGTAGTCAGGGCGCAGGCGCGTAGAATTGCGTCAGCGGATTCTGTGCAGCAGCAGCAGCGCCAGCTTATGTACTTTCATATAGATATATTTATATACGCTGGAGATCGCGCGCCGAGAGCTTTTTCGCCATGCACCGACGCAGACGACGATGACGACGTCCAAGAGAGCTTTTCGTTTTTTGTTTGTATACTACACGTCTTGTACTTGCGAGCTGAGTGAATGCGTGTCGACTTGTCGTGATCGAGTCTCTCTCTCTCTCGTCCTTTCATTTTTTTTTCTTTTTTTTCTCCTTCGAGGGCAGCAGCCCCATTGTTTTTCGTCGTGTGGCGCGCGCGTTTAGAGCGGCTCACGGTGTATTAAGCCTTTTGTAGGATACACCGCGTGGACGGTTAAGCTCTTCAGCGCTTGAAAGCTCGCGTACATATAATACTACGTGTAGAATGTGAGCTTATCTTTTGAAATGAGTTTTCCGGTAATTGGAAGAGGACAACGTGCAGTGGAATGCGAAGCAAAAATCGGCAAGGATTTGTAAAAGCTCGAGCTGACGCGAGAGACAGGGCTGGCGCTTGAACGCGAGAAAACAATCAAAATTTATCTTATTTAAACGCCACTATTTGTGCTCCTTCGTAAAATCACTGCCACGTGTACGAGGAATGGTTATTCGGCGTGACAGAAAAATAGACGAGGATTTACAAGCCAAGTACAAAGCTCGATCTTAGACATGAACCGTGACATAAGATGCAGAACCTCATAATACAGTTCAGTACAACAGCTCTGACTTATACAATTATTTTTTCCTCGCCACTTGCAGATTTGCAGATGAAGGTACTTTCCATCTATCGGTGCAAGCTGGCTTTGACGTGATTGAGTTTTCATACATATTTGTACGATCAATGGAAAAACCAAATCAGTAAAAAAGCCTTAATTTTCAATCTATGATATTTACATTTGATTACAATATTTAATATAAACAATACAATCTAAAAATATTGCTCATCCGCTTAGAATAGCTATTTATTATTTATTATATTAGTTTTAAGAATCATTCATTCTCTTGTATATCTGCCTCGAGGCCGTATGTGGTTCATACCCCACGTAGTAAAGTAATAAAGAGATTAGATCACAAATAAACATGTAAGTGGTCACCTACGCTGTTAGATTTATACATTTATTATAAGTTTGCCACTTGCAGATTTGAGGTAAAAGATGCTCGCCATCTAGTGGTGGATGCTGGCATTAATTATTTTTGAATTTTCATACATTTCTTGAGAAATTAACGCAAAATCTATCACGCTATGAAAACATTAATTTCAAAGACAATTTTTGAAGAAGAAAAAATGTATTCAAATGCACTTTCACCCATTTTTCGTGCTGTTGTTTTATAAAAAAATTATTTAGATCTGATTTATTCATTTCTAATAAAGATTTTATGTAAAAGTACCATAAATGAAATTTAATATCGGTTAATTTTAACTCTAATATTTGATTTCCAATAAAGTCTGCAAAGAAAAAAAGTAAAATAACACAACGGCATGTTTTTACTTAATATACGCAAATACATCAACAATCACATACCGAGTACGTGCTTGATCAAGCTAATTCAAGCTTATCTAATATCCATCCCTTTCGCGGCTAATGTGTAGCAGAAATCAATAGACATATATGCCCATTTTTTACCATCATAACAATCAAAACATTTTTCGAGTAAAAAATCACAAGACCGTCGATTCGATTTTTCAACCATTACCAGGTCGGAGTTGCACCTCGCGTCTATTCATTTCTGCGCAGCGATTCAATCGTTAATATTACGCAGGATTTTTTTTTAACACACGGCTATTGAATAACTGAAGCAGGGAAAAAAACGAGCGAGAGAAATTGGCCATTCGCAAGCAGTCGAGAGTATATGCGGCTGCATTTGCAGCTGTAGCAAAAATCAGCTCTTCAAAGCGCGCGCGCGGCACGCAACGAGAGGAAATTTTAGAAATCCAAACAGGTGGTGGTATTTTTTTTTCTACGAGTTTTGTACTCTTCTTTTTGCTTTTTTTATCATCCATTTTGACTCGAACTCGTAAATTTTCATTTCTTTTTTTGTTTGTTTTTGTTTTAAGGGCTTATATACACCTTAAATTTTCAAAAAATTAATTTTTTTTTTATTTCCTTGTTTTGTAGCAAATTTTCTCCTCTTTTCGATGCTCCATTCAGAAATTCGAAATTCAAATTAATTCAAAGGATACAGTTGATTTTCTGAATAAATCCAATGTATTAATTTTGAACAAAATTCAATTTTTTTGGCAAATTAATTATGTGATATTTTTGACCGTCTTTATATGTCATTTTAGACATTCCACTTGCACTAACTTAAACTTATTTAATTTTAAATCTTAACTAATTTTACGCTGGTCAGGTGTCAGCCCGGTGTCTGACTACAACG
>CACVKI010139005.1:189-11754 GCA_902732785.1 Trichogramma evanescens
CTAAGGCCCATTGGATCAAACTAAGCACAGGGAGCTTCAGTATTGGGTACCAGGAGACCCCAAAAAAATTTTGGAGCAAATCCATGACCCGGACCCGAAAAGCTCTCCTTGTTAGTCGACAATTTTGCGTAATATCAATGCGCATAATCCTGCAAACAATTACTTGGCCTTCAAAAATTATTATTTCATCCAGGATCGATGAGAGTATATGTGTATAAATGTACGCCCGACTCACACACACACACACACACACACACACACACACACACATACCTACACAAGTATAGCCTGATTGGATATTCAATAATATAGATTCGTAGTTTGTTGCGTGAATATTCGTTGATTTTGCAAAATTCGCAAGCATTGCGATGAAAATTGAGTTTTAACATTAAAAATGTTTCGGGATGCGTTGTGAGTATGAAACAATACACGCGTATGTGCAACATTTCCATGAGCTTACAATTTTTTTTTTAACATTGACCGTGAAAAATTCTCATTCGTGAATCAATGGATACGTCGCACTTTCAAACAATAAATATTTCGCGCATAGTTCTAACTGTAAAAATAAAAGAAAAAACTTTACAATAGATTTTGATTTCTTTATCATGCTTATTAAAATCATTCAAGGGGGAATATTTTTCGGCCTTGAAAAATGTGCGTTCTGAGCTTATAAAATAGAATAGACAGTTTTTGATCCAAGGTTTACGTACAAAGCGCAATATTACTTGTTTTGTTTTCATTATAACTCTGTAGACCCCTCAATGGCTAATATCTTCTTGTTGTTAGATAATAATATCTATTATCTTCTAATATCTACTATCTTATTATTGTTGATAGATTCTCAGTGTTTAAATCTTATTCTATTTGAAAATATTTTCCTTCGTGTTGATTTTTTTTCTTGAATACTTGAACAATGAACGAGCAAAAAGTGCCTTATACTCATTTATGCTTATTTCGTAATGCCTTCGGGTGGTTTTATACAGTAGATATGTGCGTTTTTCTACCTTCTGTATGAGCATAAATGCATGGAAATACGCAAATGCTAAAACACATTCGTAAACACGTACTTTATGCCAAGCATTGCTCTGGAGACTAGTAAAATATTTAAAAGGGCCGTTGAGACTTTCCTTCTCGACAGTTCGAGCATTAAGACTGCGAATATCATGACGGTATAATCACGTTCAAAAAGCTGACGTTGTTTTCGTTTTATTTGCAGATACTAATGATAAAATCGTAAAATAAAGTTGTGTAAAATTAAAAGAGGAAAGAGCAGTGATAAGGCAAGGCCAATGGGTTTAACGTTGATTACCAGCTCAGTGTAACAATGGTACTTTGCTTTAAGGCGGATAAAGTTATATTTAAAATAAATGAATGTATTCGACATATTTTTTATATTTTGAGGAATTTAGGGTTCAAATTTTACCATGAAAAAAATGTACAATTAAGTCTAAATATATAAAAGAAAGCCACTATGGGAATATTTATATAAAAAATTTTCTTATTTTATTCACACAGCAGATAGGATGCAAGAAAAAATCCACGGTCTATTCCTTGGCAAAGAGCTTCTTTCTAAAAAAGTGTTAAATCCTATTTATTTATCTGTAAATGTTGCAAAAACACTGGAAATACGAAAAATGAAAAATTTCTGAAAAATTAAAAACAAAACAATTTTCATTTTCACCGAGTAACTTTAAAAATATTTTACTAATTCCTACATTTTTGTCTTAAATTAAAGCTTGACTGCTCTTCATTCATTAACATTGTACAATTATTAAAAAAAAACGAATTTTTATTTTCAGAATGTAACTTTCTGAATATCCTACTGATATCGTGATTGTAGTCTTCAACAGCAGCTCAACAGCTTTTTTCTAAAATCATTACGTAAATATTCCATAAACTACTTTCAACCGTACATAAACGAAAAAACAAAATTTTCCAAACCAAGACGGAAAAGTTTATTTCTGCTGGGAGATTCAGGAAAAAAAGTATACGCAACTATCAAGCCACCGAGCCCATGTAATTATCAGCCAAAGCTAGAGACTTTCGGTTTTTCACTCTTCAAGCACGTAATCTACTATTACTCACCTATGAAGCGAAAAGCACTGGCTTCACCTCGGCTGATAATTATATGTGCTTTCTCGGGACGTAATCTAACATTATCTCATAGTTTTGCCGGTGTAACTTTTACCGCGTACTTATCTTATACTCACGCTAACTTTCCCTAATTGAGATTTAATAAAACAATTGAAGGAGTCAATTGATTTGAAATTAAACTCTGTCTATAACTTGATGTTATTTTTTGCAGGCACTGCAAAAAACTGTGAAAAATGTAGTTGACTTGGCTCCAAAATCCAATGATATTCGTTTTTAGGGAACCAAATAATATGATATGCAAATACTATGTTTCGGTTTCACAAGCAAATTTCTTTTGCGGGCCTTTGTGTAACTGTTAGATGTATTCATATAAAATCATTCTCGATCGCTATAAGCCACTTACTATAATTGATGATAAAAGAGCATCTTGGGATCTCCTGTTTCGATTCTCCATCGTATTGCTGTATGACGTTGAGAGAGGATTAAAGTGAAATCTTCTAAAAGTCATAAAGCCACGCTACTTTTCTATCTTTTCACTGCGAAAAGCGTCTCGTCAAATAAATTCGATTCGTTATCTTCTTTGGTATACCGACGAGTATTTATGCATCTCAAACTGTGTGTATGTTTGTACCTACACCCACACAGCACTCGCATGCTTTTTCTTTTTATCCTATTTGAAGAAGAATCCTTTTTCATGTATATCAACTTAGTGAATGTATGAACAACTAAAAGTTTCCCACTCTTTTTTTCTGTTTGTATTCATTTTGAGGCATTCTTTTGACTAAAAATGGCTTTTGTTTTATAACAAGAAAATAAAATATGAATTGATAAAATTTAATTCAAGATATTTTATTAGAAAAAAAACAATACATATATAATAATGTTTCTCTAACGTTTTGATGCGTCAAAATTTGTACGATTTACTCTTTTACTCTAACGAATTATGAAATAAAAATTGCATATTATTTGTAACTGATGACTGGTGCCCATTTGATTAACAATTACTAAGTCATTTGTTTACTGTGCCAGCTATAAAAAAAAAACTCCAAATTTTAATCAAACTTATCTCACATCTTTTTTTATATTTTTCTGAGGATATTGCAATATGATCTCTTACACCATATAAACAACCGTATGCACACTCGCGAAGTGAATACTCAAACAATACGATACCCTTACTTGAATAGAAAAAAAGTAAAATAGCCCTATCAGCGACATAGAGTGATCTTGTGTGCAAAGTAGCCATAAAAAAGCCAGCAGCAACAAGTTCTGGCGTTCACTACTATTTTCTTCCTTTTTTCTCTCTCCTTTTTTTATCGCGAAATCGATATTCCTAGTGTGTAGTTCCAGAGAAAGCTCATAGCGAATATTATCCAATGCCCAAGGTATATTGTATGCGCTGTGGACGAGGCGAGCTCTTTTTTTATAAAGAAAATACAGTATTTTCCAAAATTATAGTACACTCAGCTTATATAGTCGTTCGATTTTACTTAGCTTGAGTGCAATCAGCCACAGGGGCTGGGTTAAGTAAGCCCAGGGAGCAACTGTAACTAGAGATGAAGCGGATTACTCTAGCTAGCTCACGCGTCAATTATTTCAAAGCAGAGTCAGAGTTTCTGAGGAAGACAGAGAGATACATTCGAAGTGTCCAAACGTGCGTTGACCTTCACTCCCCGAATAGACTACCGGAGCTCTGGCCGTCGAAAGCTGGCATTATCTCCTAACGCATATAAGACGCTTCGCGCTCCAGCTTACAGGGGGGGGGGGGGGGAGGAGGGTGAAGCCATTGACGATGACTCATAAATAAAATTATATAGGCTGCTATAAAATGTTCATCGTTTTTATGGATTTTCTCGATGGTACTGTCAGTCATGTGATATTGCGATAAATCATCTTTTCACGCGCTCGGATTATGTTTTGCCTGAAAAACGGAAACAATTTTTATCACTAGTCATTAAAATTTACGTGACATTAAATTTTTTTATCGTTTCATAATTACGTCGTTACACTCCATATTATATGCATTCGGGTGATTCAACCGCAAGAAGTTGATTTAGTTCCTCGAACTCACGTTTCTGAGATATTTTGGTCCGCTTTTTTTACGTAATGCGAAATATACTTACTCACGATCTTGTCTACCTGACTTCTGATGCACAAAGTAATGTTTAATTTTTCACATTGTTGTACACTCTGGAAAAAAGAAAATAATACTAAAAGAGAGAGCATCATTCTTCCGGGATCTTTATAACTCAATACATGAATCATGTAGTAGCTGTAAAGTAATATAGAGTTCGTACATACGTTGCTCACGAGCAGCATCGAAAGTTACATGTACAGACCATTCGGATGAAAAAGAAATGTCCAAACGAATCGATACATACTTGAATACTTTCGATCTATCAGGCCACACGCACCCGAAAGCCGAGCAAATGGTGCAGGGCTGCAAAAAGCATATGCATGTATATACGCATAGTCGGAAAGATAGTCTAGTACTGCGTACAAACGGATAGTGCCGAATTGTAATCGACACTTTTTCATTCGTATCTCAAAAGAATAATGGCTTTGCTGTGTACATACTCTAACGTTGCAAATAGTCCACTTCACTATCCCTACAATCATTGCTCTTAGTCAATGTTTTTAATATCCAAATGTTAAATCATCCTCTTACACCCAAATTTGCATTCATTTATTTTTACCCGAGAACACTTACTTTTAATAAATTAGACAATTATCAAAAAACCAAGAATAATTTTTCAAAATAATCAAAAGAAATATGAATTTTCACAATATGTTGAAAAAAAATTTTTCGACAATATTCGATACGTTTTTAAGAAAAATTCGGATTTATTGGGTAATTTCACGTGAAAATATATTGGAAATATACATTTAAAAAACTATTCTAGGTAAACGAATTGTTAGTGGGAGGGGGGTTATATGTGTCTCTATAAATTACTGCTTATGGTTTGATGAATGGTAATGAGAATGTCCTCGAGCCGACTCGCCCTTCTGCTCGCGACGACAGCTGTAACTGTCATAGAGTTCGTAACGGTTACGATTTCTGTATTTTTATTGTGTCAAATGGAACTGTGACTTCGGTTCAAATTACTTTTGATGTGTCGATGATGGTTACGATGATGGTTACGATGATGACTCGATCACTTCGTATCTGCTACTTTTTTTTCAATGCCTGGAATTTCGGTGATATGATCGGCAACTCGTAGAACGAGTTGTGTTCGTGTAGTAGCTTCTATCGCTCGTTAAACTGTCTCGATCTCTAGACGGACGTCTTATTTTCCGATCCATTTTTCCTAACCTTGTGGACTGGACAACTCGTAAAAACGATAAGACACTCGGAAAAATATGCTGATTGACGTAAGAGATGTAATCTTTATTTTGTTTCTCTGAAATTCTATACATCGGATTGCAGACAAATTGAATGAATCGATGTGTTAATCGTTATGCGTATTATAGCACCGTTTTATAAGATATGAATTCGAACCTAATTTTACTCGAAGCTCTAGGTGCAAAATTTTATTTCAAAGACGATTGAACGAAAATAATGAAAAAAGATAGGCAGAATCTCTAAAATTTGCAAAGAGAAAAGGAAGAAAGCACATATCGCAGTGCGCGCACGTAAATGAAAAGCAAAGCTCCGAGACAAATGATTGTAGCGGGAAGAAAGAGGGTGGTGAAAAAGTAAAAAGGCGTCGCGTTAGTATAGAGTCGGGGCGGCGTGCAGCGTATACACAATGAAAGTCGAATCTTGCAGGCGAGAATAGAGCGGGTCGTTGTATAACGTATACGTTATAGAAATTGTGCGCGGCTGTGGCTGCAGCTGCACCTCTGCGAGAATGTCGCGCGTGCGTAATGGTTATAGCAGCTCGAGAGCAGTGAGCAACGAGAGTGCAGTCGAGTACGACGTAACACATACTACTGGCGCGAAAAGTCCCCCGTATCGTTGTCGCAGTCATCGTAGTCGTATAGTCGTAGTCGTAGTCATAGTAGTCGTTGCGGTGATGATCGTCGGCCGACCTAGTGGCCTGGAGCCAGTGGCAATGTTGCACGCGGCGACCAAGCCGCATGTATACATGAATTTCACAGAGAGAAAGAGAGAGACGCGCAGCGAGTTACGCGATCGAATCGGGTCAAGGCTACGAGACACGCGTCGCGCATCCTTCTTCGGATTCCTTCTCTCTCGCGTATACGTATACACACACGCACACACATGCAGCTCGTATACGTGAGAGGATCCTTATATACCCTTGCGCTCGTCTATGAGTGCGTATACCAACCGGACTGACCTTCGCCGTTGTTGCAGCAGCGGCTGGACACCTGTGCGTCTGCCGCAGCCACTGTGCATGCATATGCTAGCTATGCGTACCTATAACCGTGATACAAACTATTATATACGTACTCATCCTCGAGTGCGCAGGTATAGTAAGCCAGGATGTGTTTCAGCTGGATCGCCCTCGATTCTCGATAGCTGCTCTCGAGCCCCTGCCCGGCCTGCCACTAGTATATACCTACCTATCATCTCCATTGCACATTTATTTTTATCGACTTCCATATCGCTAAGCCACTATCCAGGACGTGCAGCGAGCGAAGAAAAAAATAGGGACTGTAAACTCGCGCGTTCATATTGTTTTTAGAGCAAAGTTTACTCTCGTGATTTCATTGAACTTTGGGCTGCGCAACCCCGTCGCATATTTGATGATCGGTCACCCGAATAAATAGACCTGCAGAATGGACCACCAATTACAACTTTCGACTATCAAAAAATTAATCAGCTCCTGCAACGTTTACTCCGTGCTTATCGTAAAAGTCCCATTTATTGGAACGTTGAGCGTCGGTAGCAGGAACCTCCAAGTGCAGCAGGAGCTGCAGTCGCAGGAGCGTATGGTCGTCAATGTCACTGGCGCCCGTGCAAGCCACGTGCGTCTCTTTCTCGCTCTATACCTATATGTATTTATCTATAGATTCGCGTACGTGGGACGAGCTACGATAACACAATACGCTTGGTGGTGAGCGCGTGTTACAATATATACGCGCGTGTGTCAACGGGGCGACGCGCGCCAGATTATATAGCCACGCACACATAGCGAATAGATAATGTAATTGTATTTGTCAGCACCGGTCGGCCGCTTGGGGTGGCTCTGTGCACATTGCACGCGTATGCCTGCGCCTATATATTATTGTACGCGCATTGGCCGAGCCCGAGCGAGCTCACGGCAAAATTGAATCTATTAGTCTTTTAGCTTTGGCTTAAAACCACCGGTGTCCAATCAGTCCTCTCGGCATTTCACAATTTCCTACGTATGCTGACATATACAGCAAGACAAAATGCGCCTAGCTACCCCCGACGTGGCTCGTGCTATTTCCAGTCCACATGTATGAACACGCGCGTCCGAATATAGGATGCGCGATAATCATCGTTTTGCAAGTGCGACCGCAAGCTCGGAGCCTTTTTATTCCTCCATTTATCGAGTCAATGGCGCTAATAAGCATCGCATTCGAACAGATTATACTATTATTAATTAAACGGGCCAAATATTCAACCTTGCCTTTTTTATTAATTCGACTGTGATTGATAGCGTTGCTAGCTGCCAGCACTATTGCAAAATCGATTATTAATGCACTCGATATATCTTAGCAAACAACTGAATTATTTAGAATTATCATGCGTGAATGTGTCCGTTTTTGACGAACAGAAAACTTGACTGGTTAACAATTTAAATCTCTGGATGCACAAATTTCTATTGATGAAAAACACAACAGAAAAACTGATTATTGTATACCCCATTATTAACTTCCCTGCTACAACTGACGGCTTTTTTAATTATTAAACTTTTTCCAGTATGTGTTTAAAAGTATATATAAGTTCAAGTGTATGAAGTCAAGTGTCCATAAAAATGTACTAATAAAAATAGCAGCTAAAAATATAAAACTACTAGCCATTTTATATCTCATAACACTATATACCGTACAATTTTTAATTTTTGCCTGGTGTTTGATTTTTATTTTATTTATTCAGTGCAAATTTGTGTATCTTCTATCGATAATTCTTAGTGATTTCTCATACAATACGTATAATGTATGGTTGAGGACACACAGATACCTACAGACTGTAAAGTTCTTGGTAAAATTTATTCCTTCCATCGCTTTATAATCATTTTTATAGATTTTATATACTTTTTCTTTCTGGTATCATACTAATAGGTGCTTTTAAGGTTGTTATCTGAAGTGAATCTGTAGTTATAATGATGAAATATGTGGGTATTGGGTACTACAACAGTATAACTAACAATACTAATCATTTCAGTAATAATTAGTATTTTATTTTCTTATTAAAATTATAATTTTATAATGTATGATTGATCATTACAGATATTTCAACGATTTAACAAGAGGTTCAAACTTCAACTCAAAATACATTCAATATTTACAACAGCTTAAGGCATTTTAAACTGCGATTTCAAACGTATTAAAAGTTAGCAGTATATACATCTGTGAACGGATTCCAATTTCAAGCACTTCTTAAACAAAGCGATAGTCACCATCGTTTGTTTTCATTTCTCATACCAGTCAAAGAATTTCAGTTAAAATTTAAACGAAGAACATATATAATTCATCGCGCATATAGAGGTGATTGTCGACGTAAGCGGAATTTAATTATTATCTGATACGATAGCCACCAAGAGAGGGAGAGAGACAGAGACCATGTGCGATATTACTCTCCGAAACAGATATTGCGCTTTACGTTGATGTGTACGCTTCGGAATTGAACAATAATCCAATCGATTCCCTTTTCAGCAAGACACTTAAACATCATCGTACAATTTTCGATAGTCAACCAATAAGTAATATTTTTTTATCGTGATCAATAATTAAATTTTAATCAATTGGAAGAAAAAATTTTAATTTTTTCGGGAGCAGAAGGAAAAAATAAATTTCACGGTCAAGAGTTCAAATTATGCTTTGAAATGCGTTTTATACTGTAATCCGAAAATGAAGGACAAAAAGATTATTCAAAATAGATGTCAAACAACATTAACTATATAGCATAGAAAACTTACTATAAGTAAGAATTACACTTTTTGATTGTTATATTCAATTCAGGACACAAAAAATCTACAATAAAGTATTATATTCGGACATAACTTTGATAAGCACGGAGAATAAATGATGATAATTTTAACGAAATATTTGAATTGCTTTTGCAAGCTCATTAGTGTGTTGTTCCTCGGTAAATTATATACGTATGCTATTGAATGAAATGTTAAAAACTTCTTTGCATTAAAAGTATTATTGATATTTTTAAAAATACGTTTTAATTTAAGATAAAATTGAAAATTGCACGAAAATCGTTTACAACGAGGCTAAACAGAATGCAGTAATTTTTAATATGAATCATTCGAATACTCAGGTTTAAATTTAAAAAATATGAGCATGAATAACAAAACAAACATTACATGAAAATCATTTCAATTCTTTGCATTTCTTCATGTCGATTAAAAAATATTCCTGCAGTAACTGTCAGTGAAATGACAAAATCGATTTTTTTCTAAATGTAAAAGTTGCATCATTATTATTTTTTTCCAGCATAAAATAACACTTTTTAATTAAATTGACTGTTAATTTAGACAAGACTCATTTTGTTAATTGAAAATTACAGTGAAAGGTTTTAAAGAACATCTGTTTGAGGATTTACCAGAAAACATACTACTTTTCTTATGAGTCATGGTAAGAGAGGTTTTTCAAAAAAGACACGAGGCTTACTTTGGCCGATACGCGCGAGAGTTATTATTTCTGTAAAATGAAGCAATTTTTTTCGCAGCCTTGACGAAGGAATAAAAGTGGCTCGAGAGTGATACATTGCCCAGGCGGAGCTCTGCGCTAATCCATCTTTACACCATTGCGAAAAGAGCGGCGCGTGTAACCGTATCGTGGACGTATACATGCTATGCCACGGCACAGGAACCGCTTATAAATAAATAAGGACGAAACAGCTTATTACGCGCGGGCTCTAGCGCCAGAGCCCAGTGCTGATATTATACATCTGCAGCACACAAGGGCGCGCACATACACACAAGCTATCCACAGCTCGTGAATCTTATCCTTAATGCAACACACCTTGCGTATGTAAAACTTGCGGGCACTAGGGCTTGTGTATCTGAAAACAAACATGAAAAACGGCCGAACTTGTGGACAGCTCTTGAGCTTTCGAATTTTATATGCGCAAACAGCGAACATTTTATACAATAGCAGTGAGAAACTTTCTATGATTAGCGACAAAATGATTTATGCGTTCTTTTATATTTTTCTTGGAATTATGTTATTTCACTTAAAAAATAATATGATTTTACCAAAATATTATCATTTTGAGTAAAAAGCTCTTGATCACGTGAATAAGTATCATTCGTATGACTTGACCTGGGCTCTCAATGAGCTCTTATACGTCCAGTTTTTTCAAACTTTTTTAAAAAGGTTTTAATAAATTGGCATACAACAACAGATTCTTTTTGGTTTTTCGTTGTGTAAAAGGTTCCCTTTATATTGTTGATTTTTATATTCATTCATAAATCTTCTTATATATTACGCAGTGAAGCTGAAAAAATTGCTTGGATCCCCAAAATTTCTGATTCCGATTGCTAAAAAAAAGTACTATAATAGTACTGTACAAAAAAAACTATAGTATTAGTAATATGTAGTTAAATAGTACTACTACACTCGGCAACAAAATTATCGCAACAAAAAATTTCATCGAAATTTTGTCGATTTTCAAATGCTTCTATCTTGGGCTATATTTATCGTATCGAGTATCGACACGGTTTTTTTTTAAATTTCTTGGAAATTTTGTCCTCTTTAAATCTAGATATATTACGATAAGATTCGAGTTAATGTCCAGTTACCAGCAGTATTTGAGCGCAACACTAAAAATTACTGAAAAAAATTGACTGTTTGAACGTGTACCAGTACCACAGTAATTTTTTTATCGAAATCTAACATACACCATCGCAAAGTACTCTTTTCAACGAGTAATTAAAAAAAAATAGAGCTCTCTACGATTTTTTTAACGCCCTGTAGGTCGTTTTGAGGGTACTATTTAAAGTATGTAAAATCCCTCGTTTAGCTGAAATCAAGACGATTTTATGGGCATTTTGCGTACACAAATCGTACTACAGGGCGTTAAAAAAATCGTAGAGAGCTCTATTTGTTTTTTAATTACCCGTTGAAAAGAGTACTTTACGGTGGTGTATGTTAGATTTCAATAAAAAATTACTCTGGTACTGGTACACGTTCAAACAGTCAATTTTTTTCAGTAATTTTTAGTGTTGCGCTCAAATACTGCTGGTAACTGGACATTAACTCGAATTTTATCGTAATATATCTGGATTTAAAGAGGACAAAATTTCCAAGAAATTAAAAAAAAACCGTGTCGATACGATAAATATAGCCCAAGATAGAAGCATT
>CACVKI010139013.1:0-41489 GCA_902732785.1 Trichogramma evanescens
TTATCTTATTATGCACTGAATCAGTGTGTTTTTTAAGATTACCACTGTATGCGTATGTATTACCACATACTTTGCATGTATTTGCCATACCATTATGCATCGAATTGATGTGTTTCCTCAGAGTATCTTTTTGTGAAAATATCTTGCCACATATATCACATGCGTGAGTGATCTTATTATGTACTGAATCCATGTGGACTTTGAGGTACTTCTTTCTTGAAAATTTCTTTTCACAAATTCTACATGGATGGGTAACACAGTTATGCACCGAATCAGTATGACTTTTCAGATTATCTTTTTGTGTAAATGTCTTGCCACATGTATCACATGCGTGAGTGATCTTACTATGCACTGAATTCATGTGGATTTTCATTTTACTCTTTTGTGAAAATGTCTTGCCGCACGTATTACATGGGTGAGTTATCTTATTATGCACTGAATCCATGTGGATTTTGAGATAATCTTTTCGTGAATATGTCTTGCCACACATATCACATAGGTGATTTATTTTATTATGCACTAAATCCACGTGAAATTTGATACTTCTTTTATACGAAAATTTCTTTTTACATAAATCACAGGTGAGATTATTATGGCCATGCGACGCTTCTACGTGACTCCTGAGAGTATCTTTTCGTGAAAATATCTTGCCACATGTATCACATGGATAAGTGATCTTATTATGCACGCAATCCATATGAAATCTAAGATTATACTTTCGCGTAAATGTCTTTTTACATAAATCGCAAGTAAGATTATTATAACCATGCGACTCTTTGACATGTTTCCTGAGACTATCTTTTAACATAAATGTTTTGCCACAAGTATCGCATGGATGAGTTATCTTATTATGCACTGAATCCATGTGGATTTTCATTCTATCTTTTCGTAAAAATGTCTTGCCGCATGTATCACATGGATAAGTGATCTCATTATGCACTGAATCCACGTGGATTTTGAGATTATTCTTAGTTGAGAGATTTAAATTTGTATCGAAATTTATATTTGTATCTTCTGTATCGCCAATAAAAACTTTCTGTTTCGCTTTCTCTGTGGGTTCCATCTTTATTATGTTTAGAGTGTTATAATCATTGCTACCTTTTATATTCTGCAACGGATTTTGAGTATCATCGTCGAATTTCTTAATTTTTATTGAATTAATGTTGGGCTTGACGTCTTCACATTCAACGACTATTTTCACTTGGTCATCGAGTTCACGATTTTCTTCAAATCTTGAAAGCGTATGGGTCTGTCGAAAAATCGAAGCTATGTAAGAATTTTTATAACAAGAAAAATACGAGTAACATATAAATATGAATCCTTACTGAATTTTCTTCAATTAATGGCAAGAGAGGGAAGTTTTTCAGGTCGGGTTTCTCGTCAATCATTTCTTGATTACTTTCATTAAGCGACACATCGGTTGGCTTCTCTTTTACTCTAAAAATAAACCCAGTAGACTTGAGTATTAGGTTATGATATTATTATGATTTCATTATCAAAAAAAGAAAATTACCTGACAACCCAATCGAGTCCATCACTGGATTTCATCATTGTCACACGGAATTTCACAAACGATTGACCTCTCAAAAATGATTTTCCATGTACAAAGCCAACGAAAAACCAAACACGAAAGGTAAGTCCGAAGAATATAGATGCGTGTGCTACGCTCGCTGTATTTTCAAAAACTGCGTGTGTATTATCAGCTCGATGAGCTCCGCGCGGCCCTTATCCGTTGTTGTAGAGCGCTCAATTTGGTTCGCACGGCAAAACATGTAGCGGGCAACACACCGAGAGGTCGCATGCACGACGTAAACAACGGAACAAGTACACAACTCTGCGTGCTCTTTGTCAGTTTTTCTGTGCCGTGAAATTTCTAAGTTATCAAAACTAGGTAATTATAATCAAGTATTGAAGATACTTTTCTATGGAAAAATGAAATATAAATGAAATGATTCTATCCGTTGGCGAATCTCTCTCACAAATAGATACCATTGTTATCTGACACAAACGCCAGAATGCCACTATCACCGAAGCGACACGCACAGTAGTGACATTCAGCCTGAAGAAAATTTCTTTACAAAAACACGGCAATGTTATAATAGGCAAAATATTTTAGGCTCCGACGACGACTATGAAGACGCAAACGCGATACCGATATTATATATTTTTTCATCGCGCAATCGGACGAAAAAAAAAACAGGAGTCGCTGAACAAGAAGTTGAATGAAACGTCGCGAGCAGGGGGGGAGATACAGGCCTAAAATTTGAGATCTTTTGCTTCAAAATACGAGCAGGTGCTTACAAGGAATATGAAAACCAGAACTGTTTTTATTTTTAAATGTATTTATTTGAATAATATGGAAAATCTTTGAAATTACATGACGCCTGCTCGTCGGAACTTTGGCTCGGACTCGCCAAGCAAATATTATACAAATCCCTGTTGGTCAGACCCTCGAAGATCATCTCGCAGCAGTGGGTCGGCAGTCGATGGTGTATCAAGCCCATAAAAGCCTCCAGGGCCCATTCGCGGAAGAACTTGCGCGAGACCCTCTCGCACAGCTCCAGGATGTAGGCGTTCTCGTGCACGTGACACGCGGTTGGCACGAACATGTTCTCGGGCCGCAAGAAGTCTCCGTCGGAGCGCACGAGCGCCAGTTTGGTCGCCAGCTCTCTGGCCGTCAACGGGATCAGGTCGCCGAACGTACCGTTCTCGTGGCCGTTTTTCCACACCAGCACGCGTCTGGCTTTGATCGCGAAATCCTCGGCGTCGCGCCAAGGTTTGCGACCATTCGACGGGTCCTCGAGCATTTGGTGCTCGGCGAAGAATCGCATGATCGTCAGAGCGTCGTCGAGGTAGAGCTCGTATCCCCTCGACTCCAGGCTCTCGACGACGAGCATGGCGCCGGCGGCCAGTCGCAATTTTTTCATCGGTCGACTCTCCATGAACTGGCCTGGCACTGCTACTCCCTCGCCGAAGCAGCTCTCGGTGGGGAAAACAAAGTCGGACAGATCGGCTCCGTGATCCAGGATCGTCGCGAGGGTCAGCGGCATGAAATTCGCCGCGACCAGCCGGAGCAGTGTCCGACCCCGCGAGTCCCGGGCGTCGATGTTCCGCACCAGCTGCCTACGATCGCCGAGCAGCACTTCCGCCAACTCGCCGTCGCGGCTGCGACTCGAGCAGATGACGCGCAGAGCCGTCTCGCCCTCCTCGTCTTCCAGATTCGGATCGCCACCCTTTCTCAGCATCGCCACGCACAGATCCTTGTCCTTCCTCTCCAGAGCCAAGTGCAGCGGAGTCAGTCCCGTCTCGTCGGCCAGATTCGGATTGGCGCCTCTCAACAGCAACACGTGGGCCACCCTGTCGCCCTCGACGTCGTTCCGCCGCAGAGCCAAGTGCAACGGGCTGTCGCCCAACTTGTCCCGAGCATCCAAGTCCAGCCGCCGACGGAATATCATCTCGTACAAGGAAAAAATAGCCTCGACGTCGCGATGGTGACCGCGTCCTTCCCCGCAGATGATGTGCAGAGCCGTCGATCCATCCGCATCGGCTAAACTTGGATCGGCACCTCTTCTCAGCAGCGAACAGACGACTCGGTTTCGGAGCTTCAGGGCCAGATGCAGCGGCGTGTCGCCCGACTTGTTCCGGGCGTTGATTAGCACGCTCAGTCCCAGTCTGTCGGCGACGTCGAAGAACAGTTGGGCGTCACCGTAGGCTCGCGCGCAAATCGCGTGCAGAGGCGTCGCGCCGGTTCTCTCGTTGGTCGAATTGGCCTCGGCGCCGTTCTTCAGCAGCGCCTCGATCAACTGCTCGTTATCGTTGCTGGCCACGGCCAAGTGGAGCGGCGAATCGCCCGTCACCGGATCGACGCAGTTGGGATCTTGGCCGAGCTTCAGGAATTTCTCGACGAGGTCTTGGCAGCCGTGCATGCAGGCCACGTGGAAATGACTGAAGCCCGCGTCGTCGACGTAATTCGAGTCGTATATCTTCGAGAGCTCGAGGACGATACGTCGGTCGTTGGGGCACTGCTGGCGTCTGGCCACGCGATGCAGCGGTGTGGTGCGATTCAGCTGCGGCTCGCCTGCCTCGTCGATTTCGGGCTCGTGCTTGTAGCCGGTCTTGGCCACGAACCCGATGAATCTTTCCGCCTTTTCTTCTTCGGCTGGATCACCGCCAGCCCAGTGATTCAGAGAATCCGCGAGAAGACACTCGATCTCCGCGGGACTAAAGATTTCCCGAAGGTTGGAGAGCGGAAGGTTCCTGCAGTCCTCGATCGAGGGGTAGAGTTTTTCGAGAAGATCGTATCGTTCTTGCTCGATTTGCCAATTGGTCTTTGCACGTAAGCTCTTCCATCCTTCGAACTTGGAGAAATCGTTGATATCTGCCATCTTTTTTTTTACACGCACGATCGTTCAATTTTAAGATCACTGGCTGCAGTTGATCGCAATATTTTAATGTTCACACTTCGGCGTTATGCCGCTCTTTAGAATGAAAAAGAAAACACGTGGCGTTAAAAGTGAAAGTATATATAGAATGGTATAGTAGGTATAACACTACACACAGCACAAAAACGTTTATATTTTAGGATAATTTTTAATTCTTGTCACTGAAATCACCGTAGCCGTGCTTCCACTGTGCAGTTTTGACGTAAACTGACTTTTATCAAACGCAATACGAATTAAGATTTACAGAGAGAGAGATTAAACACGTGGCCAGCGTAACTAGTCAGTAGCTCGGAGCTATATACACAGTGTTTTCACACTGCAGCTTCTTGGAGAAGACTGATTCATCACACGCACCATATGAATTACGAACTGTACGCGCGTGTAATAAGAAAAAACAGTACGCGCGCAAAGCCATGTGCGCTGTAGTAGCGATTGAAAAGCGAAGTAGGGGCCTTGCGTGGGCGTGACATATTATAAATGAAAGTATAGCATGTGACTGGGCATTGTGCAGGCTTTGCTCCTACTTTGCTGCGGACAACTCGAACTTTCTAATACAGCTACTGTATTGAGAAACACTAACTGGGATGCGTGTCGTTTGACGACGAGAAAATATCGGGTTTTTACTCAAAAAAGCTTTTGCTATAAAAATTGATTATTGAAGAAATTAGCAAAGAATTTATATCAATGCTACGTTTGTACGGAAAAATGAAATATGATTCAACCGTTCGCGAATCTCCCTGAGAAATAACTACCATTGTCATCTTATATACAAACGCAATAATGCCACTATACCACTGTGTAGCGACACGCACAGTAGTGAAATTCATCCGAAAGGAGAATTTCGACGGTACACAATACTCGAGAGTCTTTTCCTTTATGCGGCTCTCGTTAATGCCTCTTTCGTCAATTTTATTCATGACGATCGTATCGCGGCGAAACGTATATAAAAGCGAGAATAGGCCCTATATATGTACCCCCGAAACTGAGCAGCAGCGCACCAACAAGCCACTCGTAATAATGCGTCGAGTGGGCCGCCGTCGTCCTCGTTCAGCCCCGCGAGATTGCCAAATACTCGCTAAATAGCTGCCGCGCACTGGCTTATACTGTTGTACGACTAGTGTCTCTCTTAAATGTACACGAGGTATCGTCGTGTATAAACGACGTATATATTATTTTGTAATTATGCGAGAGGCCCCTCGTAACAGCGGCTTATACTCGACTCTTCAATTTTCCTTACAAAAATATCGCGGTAATGTTATAATAGGCAAAATATTTTTGGGCTCCAACGACGACTATGAAGACGCAAACGCGATACCGATATTATATATTTTTCAACGCGCGCAATCGGACGAAAAAAGAAAAACGAGAGTCGCTGAACAAGAAGTTGAATGAAACGTCGCCCGCTCGGGGGGGAGACACAGGCCAAGCTTTTCCTTTTCCGCCAAGTTGACGGCGGCGACGACGACATCGTACGGGGTCATGTACGTGTGCAGCAGGGGGTGCACGCGTGCCCCATGGTTATATACCCGTACAACACACCCCCGCAGCAGCAGCAGCAGCAGCAGCCCGAGCACTAGAGACGACTCTCGAGGACTCGTGTGTGTGCGAGCAGGAAAAATGAAGGGGAGGGAGGGGGGCTACTGTATTATATACCCCCGTGCGCTACACGTGTTCGAGAGAAAACCCCGTCTGCGACGGCAAAGCCTCGTCCCCTCCTCCGCTACGACTGTGCGGCTGTAAGTATGTGTGTGTGTACAACACAAGTATATAGACGAGGTATAATCCCGTACACGCGGCGGCGTTAACTCGTTGTATTGCGCCGCGTCGAGCCGGTACATAACGTGCGTCTGTGTGCAACACACACACACACACACACAGATACATTGTGGTACCTATAATGCTGCCTTATATTGATTTCAATGTGGCTAGTTTTCAACTATATGTACTATATACACGCCGGATTTTCCTCCGTTTGATCGATGAGTCCCCATGCAGCTAGCAGAGAGAACGAATAGATGCGTATACCGACCGCAACGGGCCGTTATCGGAGCTATCTCCCTGTATATTTACGTGTGATATAACATTCACCCGGGGAAAATAATGCGACCCGCGCGTCGAGCGTATATTTGTATGCACTCGGCTCTTCTCGACTGCACTTTAACACATACACACACGGACAGCGCGGCAGTTCATAAATTTCGCACGATTCGTGTAAAAAGTGTAGGTGTGGGTGTATGTAGTACTTACACCTATACGCGTGTGTGACGAGATAAAAAAGAAGAGGAAGAAAAAAAATAGTCATTGCCAAGATTGGTGCACTTGAAACGAATATGTAAGGAGTTTCTGCGCGAACGCCAAGTAAAGCTGTAACATACAACAACACGTGTGCGCGACAGATAAAAACACGGCGGAGCCGAGTCGCGATGTAGACGACGACTACGACGATGAATGTGACTCATTTTTTAGTAGTCTGCATCTCGTTCTTTTTTCTTCTCGCAGCCAGCCAGAATTTTTAATCTTCACAATAGTAATAGCGGGTTGAAGTTTTTTTCTTCTCCGTTGTACAGTACATTACGCGAACTTTTACACGCGGAGCGATACTTGGCTGCAGACGGTGTTTTTTTTCGTAATACACGCGGGATGATCGCTGTTATTATCGTAATGTTTTTTCGTATCGTATGTACGTATAATCATCATCGTCGTAAAATTGAAGAGAAGCTCCGAAAGAACAATATCGGTTATCGGGGAACGAAAACATATATACGCGAATCGAGATAATGAAAAAAAAGAGAGATGAGAGGATTTTTTTTCGACGTCGTGTGTTTACACGTTACATACACACACATACACCCATACCCGTTACAAATCGTCGAACGAAATTAACTCTTCAAAATATGATCAGCAGCCTTTCGGGCGCAGCGGGGGCGAAAAGCAAACACGACTCGCGCTCCGCACGCGTGTGCGTACATCATCACCTGCGAATCAATGAAAGCGGCGAACTCGTTGAAACTTCTTTTTTTTTCTCGAAAAAAGAGAGACGACGAATTTTTTATTGTGCGCGCTAGCTGGGGGTTGGTGACATATATATAGAGGCCTCGTGGAGTTTCACTCCCCAGCGAGCAGCAAGTATAGCATGCACAAGTGTCGTCGTAGTGTGAGCTAGATGTGCTGCTGCTGCTGCTGGTGCACATACACATGAGGCTCGACGCAAGTGCGAATGACAAAAGAGCGATATATGGCGGAGTCGCGGGTGCGATGTCTGTGTGTGTTTTCATTCAAAAGCGTCGCTATGCAGGAGGATTCAATCGCTATGTATCGTCGCTGCTAATTTTTTTTTCTATATGTGTTAAAGGTACGCAGGAACTAGGCGCGGGCGTCGATTCAAGTATTAATGAAAGGCAAACATCAGCTGGTTATAGAGCTGACGTTTTTACAGTCTAGCAAACGTCGCTTAAAGTATTATTTACGTGTATATAACGAATAGCCTACTTGCATATACCGCCCGCAAAGAGCAGCTCCCCAAAGAGTGAGAGTAAAAGAGAGAGAGAAACTCGCAGATTTCGAGGATCTCGTGCATATACACGCGTTTCTTTGCTCCGAGCAAGTCTGATATTTTACCCGAGCGAAATATGCTGCTGTATGAAAGACCTTATATAGACGAGTTTCTCGCGGTGCCGAGCTTGCATCAAGGTTGAAGCTAAAGAGAGAGAAAAGAGAGCGACGAGGGAGAGAGCTCAAAGCTTTGATGGAAAGTCGAATGGGCGTCTCGGCGGCGCACAGAGAACATGCCACAGACGCCGGTACTTGATACTTGTATACACACACGCATACATGTACAGAGTCGAGGAATCTAAGCCCCACACTTGTATGCGGCGAAAAAAATGTGGGTCAGTATTTACGTTAAACGCGCGAAATAGCAGACGCAGTCGCGAAAAAGGACAGAGTTGCCCCCCCGCGAGTATTTGGTCGAATAAAACGTATAATTCGCTCGCCGCGAGGTCTCAGCGCGCAGTATTAATCTCAATGACCGAAATAGTCTCTCTCTCTTTCTCTCGCTCTCTCTCTCTTTGCAAGCTCGCCGCGCGGTATATCGATGCAAAAAAAAACAGGGTCAAAGACCCGATATACATAAACGCGCGGAGTGTTTATAATCTGCAGCTTGCAGCTTGCAGCCACGCGCGAGTTTCAAGCCGGACACGGGGATCGGATTGAATATAGAGAGACCGAGAAATTCAATGAAAATGGATAATAATACTCGTGCGCGAGCTTTTTGTGTAACTGTATATGTACGGAGGGACGTGCGGAGCTCGATTAGCAGTCGACGACGATATCCTGAAATAATGGCAGCTTATAGGGTATACTATATGATCGCCTTTCCGTGCACGATCGTATAATGGCTTAATCTCACTCGACGACGACGACGACGACGACGACGACGACTTTTTCTCGCGTAATTCGATTTCACAGCGACCTTTATATCATTATATCTGTACGTAGTACAAAAACGACGACTTGTCGAACGAGAGCTTTCATTTCATTTTACTCATTTCTGAAATAAACGTCTCTCTCTCTCTCCGTATAATACACAATGGGCTAATAGAAACGCGAAAATATTCGGAAAAAAGAGAGAGGAAGAAAATTGCGCGCGCACGAGAAAAAATATTATAATATTACGCTTCGAGAGGCGCCTGATTTTTTTTATCATGCAAATACACACGCATTTTCCTAGATATATACATACACGAAAGCAACGTATACCCCCCCTGCGCTAAATCGAATTTTCCCGTAAACTGCTGACTTTCTGTGCGTCTACATAGTTATATAGTGGCTGGTGCGGAGCAACGGCAGCAGCAGCCGTCCCTTTAATTCTCTCCTTATCTAGCTCTGCCAAGTTCGCTGCTCAGCTCTCTCTCTCTCTCCCCTCTATGGTCGTAAATTCACTCTCTCTTCTCGCTGTATACCACCCACCCCGGTGTGCCGCTGGAATTACACGTGCTGCAAGGTATACGTACTTTATGTGCGTAGGCTAAAAACGTTTTGCGCAAAAAAAAGAAGAAGAAGAAGGGAGCGTAGCGTATAGCAAGGGGAAAAGTCAATGTATAAATGTATACGCACACAAACGTTCGACTTTTTTTCTTTCTTTCGTTTTATCTTCCTTTTTTTTTTATACACACGCGCGGCTTATATCGACCGGAAAGCGAGTGTCACGCTTCGCGGCGTCATTTTATAGCACGTATATCTATATTATTATATTGTTTATACGTCGAGTGCGGCACAAACACACGCGCACGTATATCCCATATAGCAGCATATATATAATAATTCCTCGTTGTTTGTCGATGCCGTATATTGGGCAAACGAAAATATTGCTCGCTTCCCTTTTCTTTGCTCCTTTTTTCTTTCTCTTCTTCTTCTTCTTCTTCTTCTTCTTCTGTCTTGGCGGATTGGGAATCGCATAAGCCCGCGCGTAAGACAGCAGCAGCAACCGACGACGAGACTTTTCCTCGAGTTGGGAAAACTGTATAAGACACGAGGAGCGAATCGAGCCGAGTTTTCCTCGGATATACAGAAACGCGCGCGGCAACTTTGTTTCGCCAACTACTTACTCGATGATTTATATTACCAAGTTTTCGAGCGTCTGTGCAGCGTCTCGACGAAGACGACGACGACGTCTCGGGCCATTAACGTTATTATATCGTATACACATATACGCTCGTGCGTGCTCGACGTCTTTCATTTAAACGTATATAACGAAAAACAATATAATCGAGCTTGATACGCGCGGAGTACTCGTGCACCTGTTCACGTTTTTTATTTCACGCCTGATTGAACCGAGTTCGACTCGATGAAGCGCGAGCGACTTTTTACCATCTAAATGCCTCTCCGTCTCCGTCTTCTTCTCGTTTTTGCGCATCGATCGTCGACGATGATGATTTTTTTTCTCGGTCCCGCGAATCTTATCGAGCGAGACGAGCTACGTATAGCGTATATAGTTGGTTCATTGCTCCAGGAAACGAAACGCGAGCGAGAATGGCATTTAAATACGAATGAATGGGGGGGAAAAAATATACCTCGAGGTATAACGAGAAGTACACGAATACATAAATTTTATACCTTTGCCGCGAAAAACTGGCGCTTTAACGCGCGCACACATAAATTTTGCGCACTTGATTCCGAGAGCTTGTCGCGTATGCATACGCGTATATACGTTATTTAATGCACATGTTCAATTAAATTTTGTTTCTGCGATTTCGCGCAGAGTACCAGTACCGCAGCAGTACTCGAATTTTCGACAAGACGTTAATTGCATTTATATGCGAAGAAACACGTACTCGTTATGTTTTACACTTTCGAGCTTACTATATGTAAGTACGAATTTGCATTCACCACACGGTGTACAAATTCATTCGTGTTCGGAGAGAGATAGCATCGCACCAATTTCGTTTTTGCATGCGGCGGTGCTTCCCGTCCTCTATACATCGGCGTCGCTTTGTTCGAGATGCCCCGTGTGAAATGCAAACAGTAGCGACCCGATATCTCGTATTTAAGGTATCACAGCGGATTAGCGACGAAAAAAAAAACCCGCACGAAGATCACAGAATAATTGCTTACCTTGCGCTCGTAATCGTCGCAGGCGACCGCAAGCCAGGGCAGATCGGACACGTGCTCGCGAAAGCTGGCCTCGACGTCGAGCACCTCCTGGGCCGCGGCGCCGCTCCACAGCAGCACGTGCACTACCTCCAGCTTCTTTTTGTTGTTCCCTGCACCGCCGTTGTTGAGAGCCTCGTAGAGCTGAGCGAGATGCCGGGTGAAGTCGTCGCAGCTCGCCGCCGGATCGACGAAGCTGAAGTACAGGCCCAGCACCTCGCACTGGTTGACGACGAGCTCGAGGGTGGGCGACTTGAGGCCGGGCTTGGCGCAGCGGCACAGCTGCTTGCCGAGAAGACGCTGCTGCCAGGCTTTGGCCTGGCTCGGCGAGGGTGCGCCGCCGTTGTTACTCTTGCCGTTGAGATCCATCAGTTGTTGTTTGTTATTTCGATTCGCGCAGTCGTTTACGTTGTTGGTCGTTGCGACGTTGGGTACCGCCGAGCAGGCGGCCATGGCGACGCTCCGCGTGCGACTGACGACGACGCCGAAGTTATGCATTATAACCCACGGTGGAAGGGCAATGCCGGCAACCCCCTTTTCAAGCCGCCGCCGCCGTCGCCGCTACTGCCACTGCGCTTCTGTAGCATTGTTATTATTATACGTATACAGCTACAGCTTCTGTCTCTACTGTACAGTGTTGCGTACATGTGGTGCGAGGCACTTGCGCCGATACGTCTGCGCCGTGTATTTTATATGCAGTTATATGCATATGCGGGTGGAAGTCACGGACACATGTTACGTAGCGCAGCTATGCATTGCACATACTCCACATGACGCGGGCACGACGAGACTCGACGAGCAAGAATATCTCTGCTGCGTTATGTGTGCACGCCACGTAGAATTCCATTTGAAATTCGCCGCTTATAAAATATTGATGTATATAGCAAAAGCCGATGGATAGCGAGGAATGCGGCAGCCCCGCGAGATGCGATCATTAGCTCGATCGTTCGAGCGCGTTTATGGTGTGTATATTTTTAAGAGCTTAGAGTCGGGAACGCGCGAATTGTATGTATTTGTATATTATTATAACGTGTTTACTTTGACGGATAACTCGTGCTCAGTGGATCGGATGATTGGGCCCCCGACCGACGTATACATCTGAAACGTTAAAAGTTACGAGGCTGTATAACGTATATCTACAGATTTTTTTCGCTTATACCCTCCTCGTGTAATGAAGTTGCACTCAACGAGAGAAGAATCGACAGTTAGAAAAAGCCAATTGTGAGCAATTACTGTAGGAACGAAAAAAATTAAAGGAGTCATTGAGTCTCTCGAGCTGCGAGATCTTTTGTTGCGGCCCATTGTGTCACACGCAGCCCTGAAAAACATTGTAATTTTTTAATGAATATGCATAACGAAATAATATGCAGAATGAATCCCTTTTCATTTGCAGATTCTCACGCAGCGTATAGTGTATACCGAGTGCCTCGTGCCCATGATGCCCCTGTGCGCTGCACGTCGTCGCGTACCGCGCGCGGGGCAGGCAGACAAAGGGAAGTGCTATTAGCGCATCTTTCGCGAAACAAAGAACAGCTCCGCGCGCGCATGTGCTTATGCACTTCAAAGGTGTCTGCTGCGAGGCGAGCTAGCTAGCTACTACCTATAAGAGAAAACGGAGAAACGAGAATGTGTCTCGGTAACCCTTTCCACGATGTAGCCTAGCTCTCTTACTTATATAGTAGTGGTATAGCTAGTGGAGCTTCGAGAGATGAAAAAGAAAAACACCGACGTGCGCCGCTGTGTTTCTCGTATAATTGAGTCGTATGAATCGCAGCTTGAATGCGCAGGTGGGCAATTGTCAAAGACAAAATTACATTGTCTTTTTTTGTCTCTCTGTCTCTCATGGCATCGAGAAGAGCTTTGATGTATATGTAGTGATTGTGTATCGCAGTTAGCTGTTTCGATCGTTTTATTTAACAAAAAATAGTAGGAGTTTTCATCATATTTTTCTTCATTCGTAATGAACCTTCTTTTACAGTAAGACACTTTTTACAGCAATAGATAAGGATCAATGTCACTTTAAAAATAAAATTAAAGATTTTTTTGCCTTTTGCTTACTTGAAAGCGAAGATCTTAGAGAAACTTTTATCATGTTGATGAAAAGATAGGAGCGATTTATTTTTAGGAAAATCAGTACACGAGTATTCAGTCTATGTACGCTGCAGGAAAACCTCATGAGTCCTTTCGTGTCTCTAAGACGAGATCCGTTTCGATTCACTACATTCAAGAATGGAATAAATTTAAGCGAATTTTGTTTAAAATAGACAAAGAAGATATTGACTTAGACCAATTTAGTCGAAGTAAGAGCTATTACAGATAATTCCAAGCAATTAGCTCAATTTCAAATTGAATTATTACAGTAGCAAAAGATTATTTCCGCTTGGAAAAAAAAATTATTACAACGGATAAGAAGCTTACTTTTAGAAATAGATATTTAGCTCTACACAATATCTTGAAAAGTGGCCTAGGAAAATTAGCATCCCCTAAAAAAGTCATTAAAAAATATAGGTATTTGCTGGTAAACTCTAGAAAGGCTTAGAAGTCAGTCTTGCTGCTGGGTCATGCCTTCGTCTTTTTTATTGCAGTAAAATATACCTTATGCATACAGAGACCAATAAAGTAAATAATGTAAAGCACACACATAATTAAAGTCGATTTTCACCGCCAGATGGCAAGTGGACCATTACGTGTAATCCTGCAAGTGGTGATCTATACAGATACTTATATAAGTAAGAGCAATGCTACTTAAATATTATTATCAAAGACTATGTATGCAACCACTATATAATACTATATACTTTAATCTCATTCCTTCGTATTAAAAGCTTTCTATAGAGATAAATCTTGTCTCCTCTTTCTATACTCTTATGTCTTGTGAAACTAATCTACGGGACAGTGCGCTCCCGGTATTAAAGGCAACTCGTTGTAGTTTTAAATGTGGTGCATAATTAAGATGTCAAGTCGAGGAATTTGTTTCATATATGTAGTATAAAGCGTTGTTGCTGAATTTTTTCTTCCAGTCGCTTTAAGTTGTTTCAAGTTGAGCGGTATGCGTTTAAGCAGTAACTAATGACACGCAAATGAATTTAGTTTTCTCTGAATAGTCCCTTTATCCTAGTCACGTTTTCTTGTATTGGCTTTTTAAATTCAAGTTCGAGAATCTAATTATTAATCGTAGTGGTATCCAGGGACGTTGCGGGAGTGTCAGTCATATTGCAGTGATACAGGTGCTTCGAGTTGAGCCTCGGATATCGCGACAAATTTCCATGAAGTGCTCTCCCATGGAATACTAGGTACTGGATGCAGAATTCTTTGAGATTGTCGCATTTATACCCAAAATAGGAGTAAGGTAGTTTCTTACACATTTGCATAAAATCAATAACTCAATCTGCATGATTATGGTACTGCATCTATATCTTTTATTACTTGACTATGGTAAACATTTGTAATTCTATAAATTTATGAGATGTCAGTGACTTGAAAAATACTGTTACTAATTTTTTTTTGTATGTATCTATAAGGCACAACAAATTTTTGTTTCTCTATGGTTAAAATTTTAAATCGATTGAACATGAATAAAATTTTGTTATAGATAACCTAGGGAACGATGTTAATAGTTGATATTTGAATCGAGGGCCGGTAAAGTAGGAATCTAAATCACAAGTACCATGAGACTCTAATAAGCTAGCTATAAAACGTATCTATTTCAGCATCACACACAATGCCTAGAAAATGTCATGTAATCTGTGAGTTTGATAAATATTTTTTTATCGATAACGTATAAAATAAGCTTTGACAATTCATTGATTTATTACGTACAGCATTATGAAACCTGTGATTTAATAGATTTCCCTCGTAGTCATAAGACCGTGTGGCCTAATGGATAAGGCGTCGGACTTCGGATCCGAAGATTGCAGGTTCGAGTCCTGTCACGGTCGAACAATCTTTTTGTCATTATTTGTATTAATTTACAAATTAGCAAACCTCACTAGTCTTTGATATGTGTGACGTATGTGGATCATCACTCAATCGATTTTTATAACTTTAAAAATAGCAAAATTGGTTTTTTTATTATAACTCTTCATGATACAGTTGATAAATATTTTTATACTTTAACGATAACAAGTTATATTAGTCAGCATAATATTCACTACATGTGTAATATTAGTTAGTTTGAGTTAATTTTATCGCGATACTACTTTTAATTGAGATACTGCTTATTAATCACATGAAACTTTGCTAATTGCAACGTAGTTAAAACGTGTAATTTATAACTAATATACTAAAAACAGAACGCAATGTTAAAGATAAGATTAATTCCAGTGGAATATTTAGTTTGATTTAATATTAACCATCAATTAATACGCGTTATTTTTATAATATGAATTTTTACATTTACATTTACAGTAATTTTATATTAATAAATGTTCAAATACGTTCAAAATCAAAATATTGTTATAGCGTGTCACTAAAGATATAGTAAAAAAATGCAAAAAGGAGTTTTCCTTCGAGCCGGATTTGAACCAGCGACCTATGGATTTCTATCTTTGAATCAACCAACTACAGTCCACCGCTCTACCAACTGAGCTATCGAAGGGATGTCCAGAATTGAAATTTTACTCTACTTGAAGCAGATGCGAGTTTATTTCTAGCGTCTCTATGATCATTTTAATGATTAGTTTATTAAATAATAAGGCAACAATCATGAGTTCAACGAAAAAACTTCAAGTTATTGTAAGGTAAATGTAAAATATCATTCGTAATACTTACAATTAACCTAAAACCTCATATTAACGTTAAAATGATGCACCGTACATACTTGGATGATGAGTTTCCTTTCATTTCAGCACTTTAAATTATTTCAATTGTTACAAAATTTTTCAGTTACACTTTCATTTTAATTATTACTAATACATGCAATTATTATTTGTTTTTGTTTTGAAAGTAATCTTGTTTCAACGTTTATTGTGTTAAAAATTAAAAAAATTAATTTGCTCATCAATTTATTTAAATAATCAATTATTAAAAGTATTTTTTTTTTTACATTAAAATTGAATTTATATTTCTGTCGACAAATACCACTTTTTAAAATTTCTAGTATTAGGATTAGAATTCTTTCATTTTTTGCGAAAATTGTTATAAGAATCAAAATTATAACAATCTTCACCTTCTTTGTTTTGCATGATTCTTGTCATTCACTCAAGACTTGATTTTTCAGAAGATGAATCATCAACAAGTTTCAGATTCTTCTTTGTAATACTATCTAGACTATGCGGGCTGAAAGCATAATCTTGGAAATTTCAAATTGTACCATTGTTTTTGTTAGCATGTCTGGTTTCAGATTGATCCTTAATATAACTGTGATTTTCTTTATATTTAACTAAAAGAATATTTCTATTTTTTAATGACATCAATTTCGTCAGTTGTTCATTACAAAGACGTTTTTCTATTTAGTCTCTTACAGACACTTGGATTCATTTTTAGTTAGAAAAATGAAAATATACTAAATAATTCACGCAAATATAATTTTGTATTCGAAATTGTAACAATATGTACGAATAATTATCATGTTTCTCGATAATATTGTACGACCTTTTGATCCTTTAGGGATTTAAAAATTTAAATGTATACAAATTATTTGGGATCAGAGAATTTCTCTGAAATCTATTAATTCAAAACTGACATCTTTCGTTATTCAAGTATAGACCCGAGTTTTAATTGACACAAAATTTCTTCAATACATAAAATTTAGTGAAAAAGTAGATAGTTAAACTGCTAAACAGAATTAAATTAGATAAAAATCATATAAATGGTAAATATCTTTGATATCTGCGTTCATGAATAATTTTGAAGACCCTGTTTTACGAATAAATTTGTTTATGACTTCTCATGCTGTTGACAATTTTTTCAACAGTTTACCACTGTACCAACTGAGCAATTGAAATTATTACCTACAGAGACAATTCGATGCTTGTACACACTTTAAAAAGCCTCTAGTAATACTAGAATGTTTTTATAATCGCGTAAGCGTACAATTTTTCCTATATTGCGTTTTTCCTAAGTTTTGAAAAAATAAATGATACGTAGTCGAATTAATTTTAAAAATTCATCAGATTCCAAAATAATGGAGATTATAAAATTAAACCGATTATAATACTTTTGAGAATTACATGAAAAGCGTACTTAAAGAAACCCTGTTATAAACTCATCAATATTATCTTAAAGGTTTTCTTAGAATGTCGTAAACCGTAAAATAAAGCAATTTACTTTTACTATACACGAGGGCCTAAGTAGAGCAAGAAACAGTTAATGGAACTTTTTAATAATTCGATTAATGTCAATTTCTTATGACTCCGCTTTTATCATAAGTTTTCGAAGAGATTAAAGTTGGAATCTCGTAAAGTAAAGATATTTTTATAGGGAATCGATATTTTTATTAACTAATAAATTTTGGATACACGTGTGCATTTTGATGTTCGACAGTTGTTATATTTGCTACAAGTGCTGCTTTTCATTCAATATCATCTCAAATTATAATCTCGCTGGCCATTTAATCTTCAAAACACGTTTCAGGCTATCAGTTTTTTATTAATAAAGTAGAAAATACGAGGCACCAGCTGCAGTAGTATTGAAAATTGAAACTATTGCAATTTATAATTTCACCGTTTACATTATCGTTCATAAAGTACCACAATCGAACGAACGAACAATCGAAATATCATTACACAAATCAATAATTAATTCAGTATCAACTTCTCCCTAGCTATTTCGGGCATCAAAAGTACACAAGTCCATAAAATCCCAGTAATAGATCGGAAAATATGTTTGTTTTGCACTTATATTCAATATAATATCGAGAAAAAGCTCGATCGAACACGAGCGTAAATAGAGCCATGGAAGCTCGCATTAAAGCTTATTAGGACGAGGACGGAAATTGCGGGATTGACCCCGTAATACCCCCAGCGATAGAGAAAAAAATGTCAAATATTCGTGTAGTCGTGCGCGGCGGCCCCCGACTTTTCTCTCTCTCTCTCTCTATCTTTCTATATTGATGGCCTGGCGCACTCGAGAGGGGGCGAGAACCAAAGCGTATCTAGCGTATACATAATAGCGAGCGCAGCGAGAGAGACCGGGGGAAAATGCAGGTGAAAAATATATATACATAGACCGAAAGTGTCACGCGCGCGCGTATAGTGGCACACGAGAGCGGGAAATATTATACATATTTCGAGAGAAAAGCATATGTGGCGCGCGAAAAACTGGCACTATTTATCGAAGGTTGCGCTGCTGCTGCAATTTTCAATTTGTCAAGCTTATACAATGGGGGCTTGTGCGTGGGTGTCTGCTCAGCGATTCTTTTCTTTCTCCCTCTCTCTCTCTCTCTCTTTTTTTGTACGCGTTTCATCCCGATCGCGTCACGAGACGTACGCGTGCCAGTACGCGAATTTTCGAGTAAAAATTGCCGCGCTGCGCGTGAAAAATTAAACGAGAAACAATGAGAATTTTTCGCACGGTTCATCGCACTCCAATTCGAGAGATCCCTTCAACAGGCGAATTATGCGTCACTCGTTTCGAGCGAAAAAGAATTATAAATACGCGAGTGCAAAAATACGAGGAAGGAAAATAGTGTCATTCGACTCTGGCGCGTATACGTATATAAACGTCGCTCGCGCTCGCGCGAGAATTATGCAAATAAAATAACATCTTATATAGCAGCCAGCTAGCAGTGGCAGCGAAGCATCGCTGCGCGATATAACGTGCACGTGTACGCGCGGGGCTTCTCCACCGGCCGGGGATTTTAGTCCGATGTTGCAGCGCGCATATATATTACGAGCGCATCGCGCGATGATAAATCCCCTTATACATAGACATTTATTTTCCGTGTACTCCTTTTTTTTTTATCTATTTTTTTTTACAAATAGCGCACCGCGACGCGCGACTCTAGGCTCGAGCGAAGCCTAAAAATTTCTCAGAAGTTTGCACGCGTATAATGGTATAAGAAAAAAAGGGCAAAGAATGTATGTTCCGCGCGTTGCTCTCTCTCCACTTTTCTGCGCTGCACATCTGGTTTCGCGCGCGATCTGGATTCGGCAAATTTTGCGCTGCGCTGAAATATAGCTCGTCGCCTTTGGAGTCGTTGCGCTACATAACGACGATCTACATAGAAACGACTGACTGCTGCACACGTGTTGCAGCAGCCTCCATTTTCACTCTCATGCCTGCCTGCCGAATCAAAAGTACATAATGCACGCGGGGGTCAGAGTCCCAATTAGGTTGGACGTCGTCGTGTGCATTCTGTCCTCGTTGGTTTCCTGGAAGCGGTTGAAAATCAATTGAATTAATGATGCGAGGCGGCGACGGCGCGTTACATATGCAGCAGCAACAGCGCACATACACAGCTCTTTTTCTCTATACAGCGCGGCGCGCGGCCGTTCGAGTTACACTACGGCGCTAAGCGATTTGACACATTTTTCAGCCATTGTACTTGGACGACGACGACGACGCGTTATCGAACCGATCGGTTCTCTCGGGGTCCCCCCGCGGCTTTTATATATTTGCGCCTCGGCGCTGCGCGATAAGAAGAATTTACTCTCGTTTACTAATTATCGAATCGATGTGTACATTTCGGATTTATTAGTGCTGTCATAGCTCGAGGCCTGTTAACAGCTACTGCTACTCGTCGAGTGCGAGACTGTAAACAAAAGAGAGAATCATGCGAAGCGATACATTGACCCTAACCCAGAACGATATAAATCATACATTAGCCAGGGTAATGGTCCATTTCTCTCTCTCATCTAGCCCAAGAGTTCATCAATCCGCAATTTGAGCTCAGCGTATATATATATATATATATGTATAATCGGGCCGCAAGCTCGACGGAGTTCACCTCTCCCAGCCCACGCAGCAACCCGCACACACAACTCACGCACACGGCTATAGCCACACGTAATATAGGTAGGTAGGGAACATAATAAGCCCGCAGAGAGAGCTTGCGAGCTTATCATTACGCTCGACGAAGCTCGATAGTCGCGGGCGTATTATATACGTACTTTATAGGATAGATAGATGTATAAAAGCTCGCAAGCTCATCATCGTCGTCGTCGTCGTCGTCATCGTCGTCATCGTCGTCGTTGTTGCATTGTCGCGCGTATCTATTATCAGCTCGTCGCGGTCATTATATATCTCACCGCGGATCGTCATCGTTACACGTCGTCGTCATTGCACATCCACGCGCTATATACCGAGCTGCATATAGCATACGTATAATCGCTAAAGCTCTCGGCTATATAATACGTAGGGATATATAGCGGCTCGTCGTCGTCGACGGATTATATATATCGTGGTATGGCGCGCAGACGCAGTAGCTGCCTGTACGGTTGAACTGCACACACGACGAGCCGATATGTATAGCGCAAGTCGGCGCGCAATATTATACACCAGAGCGAGAGAGAGAGAGAGAGAGAGAGAGAGAGCTATATAGTGGAGCTCCGAAGGCGGTAGCAGAGCTAGGCTAGCTAGCAGTATTCGCTCGCTCTGAGCGGCTACCAGCACTACTGCTGCAGTCTGGCGTCGCTGGTCGACGACGTTGCCCGAATATATCGTTGCTATATCGCTACCGCTACCGTCGCTGTACGCTGTACTGCTAGAGAGCCCGTTGTATATTATAAAATTGTGTGCGCGCGTGTGTCGACTGTGTGTGTGCGTGTGTGTGTGCGAAAAGCTGCACGCGGCCCAGTTGCGCGTCGCGAATCATCATCATTATTATTATTGTCAAAAGTGTGCGCGCTGCCCGTGTGGAGATCTTTTTCAAGCCCTCCTACCCCGCAAAGAGTCGGGGACGCGGGGACTGCTTACTATGTATACGAGTCGACGAATAGCACACATATTCGTAAACGCTGCACGCAACCCAATAACCCCATCTCGCGACTGCCGCTGCTGCACCGCTGCTGCTGATGCTAAAGTGTAGTGTGCTAGTGAGCATATATAATAATGTGATGTCAGTGCGTGCTGTGTCGTTGAATAAGAATACGAAAAAAAATGTGTGCCATTGTCGGTGTGATACAGTAATCGACGGTTAATTGGGAAACGATATATAATACATAAGAGCCCCACCTCTTTCTCTCTCGTCGCTCGCACTCTCACTTACGTGCATCCATCCAAAAAAAAAAACAAAAAGAGAAATAACAACGAGCGACAAGAAGAGAGCAATGAAAAGTCGGCCGTACGACAAGTGCGCGGCGATCCTCAGCAGCAGTGGATCTGGCGATGAGCAGGATCAAGAGGACGACGAGGACGATCAGAGACAACGTCTCCCGTTGTGCACGATGTGATATTCAGTGGCATTTAAGCTCGTCGTGTCTGACATCGCTGCTGCTGCCATTTAGTGTATAGCGCAAGCACACACACACGCACATACACAGGTTCAGCCTGCGAGCGATCCGCAGCTTGCATCATTTAAATATCTCCAGTGAATGTGATACATTGAGACAAAAGGAAGTGCGCGAGCAAGAGGAAGAGAGAGAGAGAGAGAGAGAGAATCAGCCGGGTGTCATCATCGCGTTGGCGGCACCCGATGGATATCTTTGCGGAGAGGCCAAGCGCCGAGGCTAAGACAAAGGTATCGTCAACAAAGCTCGAGCTGCGACCTAACGAACGGGGCAGCCTATAAACGCAGAGAAGGATTTGATTTTTACAAAGGCAGGTTGTGTAATGATGAACGAATGCTTGCGCGCGGCCGCCGCCGCTGCCGTGGGTTCTCCTCCCTATACAGCGAGCGTCGAAAAAGGGGGTGTGCTACGCTACGCAGTAGTCGTGGTGAAATTTTCCGCCCGCGTCACGTAGACCGCGCGCGTACATCGAAAAAATAAAATAATAACGACGAAAAAAAAGTAGACAGGAGTAGGAAGCTCGCGAAAGCTCTCTATCGGGCTCGGGGCTCGATCGTTTTTGGCTGCTGCTGGTATATTATGTATAAACGCGCTGCTGCGAGTGTGTACGCTGCCGCTGGACGATCGATGGCGTCCTTCGCGCCCCTGCCGCTCGCGAGCGCAAACCCAACGTCGGTAGCGAGTAGAGAGTAGAGAAAGACAGAGTGAGAGAGAGAGAGATCGATCGGCCCGCGACCAACTTGGCTTTTGTCGTCCCCTCTCGGCTCTATATGCATACACGCGCGTTATACGTGTGCTATATATGTATATTTAAAAGCTCTATGTGCTAGGCCCCACACACTATGACGTGACGTGTATCATTACGTGTGTGCGTTTCGTTATATATTCGCGCGTGTGTATGCCATGGAAAAAGGCCTACGGGAAAACGTGCGCGCGTGGCCAGGCTCTCTGTCTACTATATCCTCCTGCGTGTGTGCGATGAACTTTTGCCTCGACAGCGAGCGAGGGTGGCTACCTCTTTTTTCTTTTCTTTTTTTGCCTCGTTCCTCTATTATACCCCGCGCTTTGCTTTTAGCGCAAAAAACAAAGTAAATTACCGCGAGGGACGGTGAAATGTGATTACGCGAGCGAGCGAGCGAGCTGTGCCCCCCGTACATATACGCGCACCACCTTTTATTCCATTGGATACGTTATACGTGCAGTTCTCCGTTCTCCGAGAGTGGTATTATTGACGAATATATATATATATATATATATGGCGAGCGCGCGTCACGAGACCGTACGAGGTCTGGAATTTTTTTTTTCTTTCTGCTCGTAGCGGCGCAGCGGAGAGCAGCAGCTTTTCAGCTCACGCGGAGCTTATATACCCATTATGTATGCATGTTTTATACGCGTTGATGGGCTCGAAAACAGCTGTGTTTACCCGGCGATATACGCAACGTCGTCAACGATAAGGGGAGTACGAGACGATTTTGAGCTTGATTCATTCGGTATCGTTGTTACTTTTATTTACAAAAAAATTTCAATAACGATGAATCGCCCTGAGTATAATTCAATTGAATAGCACTTCGTAAGCGAAACGTCGCGACTCTCAACTTGTTTCTCTTGATTGAACGTCTCGCTCGCATCGCACCGCACCTAAACACAGCGCAAAAACTTTTTACCGAAAAGAAACTCTCATTTCTCTCTATACGATACGCGCAAGTCGGATGAAAGTGAATGAGGCGAAGAGTTCGCAAGCTTGGCCAGCAGCAGCAGCAGCAGCGGAGAGAAAGCTGTATACGCGAGATACATCGGGTGATAAATTCTTAGCCATGAAAGCTCAAGCTCACCTACACAGACAGACATAAAAGTGCAAGAAATGAAATAAAGTTGCTGCCGCCGCTCGGCTACATCTTCTCTCGTGTGCGTGCGTGTGCAGCAGCAGCAGCAGCATATACATAGCCTAGCCTCTCACGTGGGCTCGGCGTGCAACTATACAGATATAGCCGCGTGCACATGCCAGTTGGCTTGGCGCCGCGAAAAAGACACCAGAAAGAGATAGAGAGCAGCCGAGCCGAGCCGAGCCGAGCGAAAGAGAGAGACGGGTATAGAGAAAAGGGAGCCCATGCGCTTGCGCCGATGCCGGGCTTGTCCGCCGCCGTTGCTTTTTGCACACAAACACCGACACCACGCCACACCGTGCACCATTGTGCAGCATGCACGCATATAAGGCAAAGCTCGCGTGTATGTGCCAGCAGCAGCAGCAGCACACGCGTATTTAATTCGGAGCGGCGGCGGCGGCGGCGGCGCGCGCACCGCACCGCACCACGAGCCGGTCGATACTCGTGCATATACAGCCACGCACGCACACACGAATACACACAGAGAGCGAAAAGCGGAGTATATACCTGGCACCCTTTTGCGCTGCTGCTGCTGCTGCTTGGGGGTGGCCCGGCTAGCCTCTGTCTGTTTCTCTCTCGCTTGCATATTCATGCCGCTCGCATAGCTGCTGCTGCTGTACACTCCTTTTGGCGAATGAGGCGCGCATATACACTTGCACACATACAGACATATATCATATATTATACACATTGTCAGTTGCATATATCTCGAGCTGTACGGCGCGAGGCTCTCTCTATACGCGATATTATACATTTTATATTAAATACATATTGTACACGATCCGTATATCGTCTACGTGACATAATAATATGTATACAACATCGCGAGCATCTCGTATCGTGTACAATACGCGTGAACATCGAGGCTCGTTTCTCTTCTGCTGCTGCAGGTGTCGTTGATCGTCTCTGTATACACAAGTGCGTACAGTATACGAGTGTGTTTGTAAGCAGTGGGTGTGTTGCGCTACGTACGTGTGATAATGTAAACTCGTGCGCCTCCTACTCCTTTGCTTTTTTTCTTTCATCGCGCGCGTGCCGTCCTTATCTCATCGTGTGCTCGCGAGAGCTACGGTACTCTCCAAAACGATAAATATGCATATCGGTAAGTGTGTTTGTGTGTATGAGTGCATATATAGGTACGCTCGAAACGTGCTACGCATCAGATGTTGACGCTTCGACTTTTACTCTCCTTTTTTCCTTTCCTCGGCATTGCCTATCGACGACGGATATTTCGTCGATCCGGCGAAGGCCGGAAAATGGAAAAACCACGCGGCGCGTGTGCGACTATTTCTGCCGGATATTACACGTGAAAAGGAAAAAGATGTGCAAATCTCTTTTCATCTCTCGAATACGTCGAAAGCCCCCCCAAATCTATTTACGACGTGGCGCGCGAAAGGTGTAAATCAATCGTCGTTACACATCGTAAAATATCGTCCAAAGCCGCACTTTATGCAATGTGCTTATAGCAGAGGCAGCGCGGTGTAACAGCCGTGTGCAAATACATCGCTGTAAATGTATGCGCGGGCACGAGAGCTCATTTCTCTGCACGATGTATAAAGGAGTAAAATTAGCTCCGCAACTCGATTCCCGTGCCGAGCGCTGCGCAACACAATCGAACCGATATTATGAGCGCGAGGCACAAACGATGAAACAATAATAACGAACGGGCGAGGAATTCGCGGCTTTAATGAACGCATATTTATGAGGTATTATATGCAGGTTCATCGCGAATTTCTCTGTAATATATTCCCTCTTTTGCTTCTTCCCCCCTGACACGATCGCTGTGCATTATCAGGATATTTCAATAATTCGTTGAAATACAAAAGTGCGCAATTTTTGTCTTCACTCGTAATAAAAGCTCCGTGACTCGAGTCGTGATGTGGTGCATCATCGCTGCAGCCGCTCTCTGTACAGGTTAAATTCGCAAAGGCAATATAATGCGCAGGGCCGACTCGTTTTCTTTTTTATAGACAATTTTCGCCTGCAAACGACCCGTACCCGTACTATGCATTTCGTCGTGTACACGGGCAAGTTGAGCTTATATAGATATATTGCATCGCTAGAGGTATAAATGATCAAAGGGTAAGATATCGATTGTTGCACACAGGCCAAGCTCATCTCTCTCTCTCTCTCTGTCGACAGCGACAAAAAGGCCTCTCTCTATATCTATCTCTCTGTGTACAGTGGCTCATAATACTCTAACGAATGTACATAGAGCTTTGGACATAGACAGAGAGAGAGATAGAAAGACGAAAATTTACGTGTAACAGAAAAGTGAATTACGAGCTCGACGGCTAGTTTATTACGAGCTTTAATTTATAGACGATACTTGGGTAAACTGATACGCGGCGCGGCTCTCCCCCCCAACGTCGCGCGGGTCACTCGCGCGTTGCGTTATTTTTTATCGAGTAGTAAAGGAAGAAGAAAAAAAATCGCGTCGCGCGCATTGTCAAACGGAACGAGGCGTGATTAATTCAAAGTAATCCAATACCGAGTCGGTCGAGTGTACTTTATCAGACGTTTATTGAAAAAGACTTTCCTGAGATGGAGATACAGAAAGATCGTTACATTATAAAATTATATTATTATCGTAATTACGACTATTATATATTTACACGACGCCTGCTTAAAGGCAGCTCTCTCACCACTGTACTGCTTTCGTATCTAACGGCTGAAATATCGCTTCCTTCTTTTTTTTTTGCAGATACTGACGGCGTCTGACGAGCTCAGAATGAGTTCCTGCGGGGTGTACCTGTCTCAGCTGCGAGCCATGCTCGTTAGGAATCTGCTGCTCAAGAAGCGAGAAAAAAGAAAAACGATCGTGGTACGTATATCATATATAAATCCATCCATCCATCCATCCGTTATATTATAAATTGATGCTGTGCTGCTGCACAATATCGTCAATTTTCTCCCACGTTTATAACCTTTACTCTCTCTCTCTCTCTCTCTCTCTCTCTCTCTCGCGATATTTTTCTGTAATTGTGTGCGAGAAAGTAAGTGTAGCCTTGAGATATAGAAAAAAAAGGAAAAAGAAAACGAAACGAACGAGAATCGCAAGGTATACGTTTCATTAGACACGCGCGCGCTTGGCAGTAGTAGTAGTAGTGGTACAGTCACGCGATGCGCCTTTTTCCCTTTTTTTTTCTTTTGCTACCCACACACACACACACACACACATATAAACACACACGTACACACGTACACGTGTAAACGGCTCTCTGTATCTCTGTCACCGGGTGCTCTTGCACTCGACCAGTAGTGTCCCAATATACACATTTGAAAAATCGATTCTCAACTCTCTGTGTATTTCGAAATTGTTTCGCGCAGTAAACTATGACTACTCGCGCACACACAGAAGATATGTAGATGCGATGCCACGAGCTGGCAAGCCCCTGCACACATGCACACACACGCATTTACGTGCTGGTTAGTTTGTTTTTTTCTCTATCTCTCTATTTCCTCTTCTCTCTGCGCGTAAAATCGCGTGCGTGCCAATTAGGCCAAGGACTATTTTCGAGGCATGTATATATTTCGATTTCAATGGGACGTCGAAGCGGTGGCTGCGGCGGTGGCCGAAGCTTTTTTCTTGCTAGCCGGCGTCGTCGTAGTTTGCGACGACGACTTGGACGACGTCTTCGTTGGGTTGCTGTTGCACCCGGAAGAGGAAGAGGCAGCAGTGGTAGCATTGCGAGACGCTGCCGGACCGGCTGACTCTTTGCCTCGGAATATGGCCGGGTCGAGGAGGTTGGTCGGACCGTCGTTCCACAAGCTCGTCTCCGTCGTGACGGACTGACTCGCGGGCGCCACTTCCGGCAGCAGATGCGGCCCGATCAGCAGATAAACCTGCGAATCGTCGCGAAAAGTAAAACAAAAACGATCGATCGGTGCGAATCGGTGGATCGTTACACACGACGCTTACCTGCTCGAGCCAGGTGGGCAGCTGTAGGCCGGCTGCGCAGATCTGCCACTGGGGCAGCCCGAGGTGCACCAGCATCATGCGAAAGTAGCGGCAGAAGCTGTCGGCCAGTCGGTACCAGCGTCTAGTCGCGCTGGAATCGCCCCCGCCGCCTCGATACAGCCAGACCGAGGGCTCGTCCTGGTCCGGCTGCAGCTGATAGGCCAGCAGCACCCGACAGTCCTGGCCGCACTCGGCGAGCTCGAACAGTTTGCAGCGCGAGCCGCCGAAGAAGCTCGGCTCGACCAAGGGGGCACAGCTCTTTCTGCCGTTGTCCGACTTGCTGCTGCTGACGATGCTTCCCGACGACGAGCTCGCTTCGGCGCTGGAATCGCCGCCGCTTCCACTGCTACTCTCGGCATGTTGCTGTTGTTGTTGCTCCTTGCTGATCGGTATACCCGTGTGGCGCTTCAGACTCGCCAGATCCTTGATCTCCATCCGGCCGATGGGAAACTCCTCGCCGGCTATCTCCAGGCTCCAGGTGAGCAGGAAGCCGTCCGTCGACGTGTAAAAGTTCCGCAGGTCCTCGGTCAGCAGGCAGCAGTGCTTCTGCTCCCAGCTCGACAGCGTGAGCCGGTCGCAGGCGCCGCGTCGCTCCAGCTGGACGTTCTTCACGCACGGGTTGGCCTCGAGCAGCTTGGTCACGCCCAGCGTGAGATTCTCGTAGAACGAGTCCTCGCTCACCACGTCCACGAAGAACGACATGACGACGACGATGATTTCTGATCGCACGATAAGATTGATCGATGTATGGAAAAAAAATAAAGAAAAAATTTTGAGGAGAACAGAGTGTGGTTTTCGCGGCTGTTACTACTACTGTGCACGCCCGCGCGGCCCGTCGCAAGCTCTGTGTACGTACGATGGATTTGTTGGCCTCCGCCAAAGCACAGAGCAATATATAAAGTTTGCTCGGGCAGCCATGGTAACCGCGGCTCTCTCTGTTGTTGGGGCGCTTTTCTATAGACACACTATCGTACACACACACATTTGTATCGCACACGATGAATCGAACGAAAAGCACGAGGATGGAAAGAGAGAAAAGAGGGAGTAGATGGTATTTTTATTAACTTGTTCCGCGAGCTAGAATGAAAAAGCTCCGAATGCTCGAATAGATACAGCTCCGAGATGAAAAAAAAACTAATGATTTCTCGTCTCTGTTTCGCAGGAAATTTTCTTGCCACTCTACATCCTCGGCATACTGATCGTGGTGAAAGTTTTGATACCGAATCCAAATTATCCCGCCATCGTTGCCCAGAGGCAGGAGGGCGACATCTTCGAGTTCTTCAATGGTTACAAGAATAACACCATTGCCGTTGTGCCGAATACAACAGAGACCCTTGTGAGTGTCGATGGATGCGAGACTATATACGTTGGAGCAAAAAATTGAATATTTTGGCTAATCGCGTCGATGTGACTTTTTTCGCAGACTTTTTTAAACAATATGAACGTGTTGTGGATGTCCATGTGGGATCGTCCAGCTAGGTATAATTTGAACTTCATCGTATTCGATACGAAGGACGAGCTGCAGGCCGCCTACTGGAAGGAGCCCTACAGCATACCCCTCGCAGTGATATTCGAGGATCCGAAGCCAATTTCTAGTAATTTATTGTGAGTTCCTTGAATTCCTTTAAAGTCAAGTTTACGTTCTATTAAAAAAAAAATTAATTAACGACAATCGATGCAGATACGAGATACGAACGAATCCCGTGTACACGGCGCCACCCTCGCCCACCGAGATGTTCTCCTCGGGCGTCACCTGTCGCAAGGAGACCAACTGGATGGGCGGCATGCTGTCCATCGAGACGGGCGGCTCCTGTCCCGTCAACAATTACTTCCTCTCGGGCTTCATGGCGCTCCAGCTCATGATGGACTTCACCAAGATCCGCCTCGACACGGGCATCAGCGAGATCATGATACCCGACATCAGGCTGGAGCTGTTCCCGAAGGAGGCCTTCACCGCCGACTGGATGCTCGCCTTCAGGGTCGTGATTCCGCTCTACATGGTGATCGCCCTCTCCCAGTTCATCACGTATCTGCTGATATTGATCGTGGGCGAGAAGGAGAAGAAGATCAAGGAGGGCATGACAATAATGGGCCTGAAGGATTCGGTCTTCTGGTAATAGCATATACATATACCTTTATTACAGCGAGTAAGAGCGTATCTTAATTACGTCGTTTTCCACAGGCTGTCTTGGTTCATCATTTACGCCATCTTCGTGCTGATCCTGTCGGCGGTGGCGGTGGTACTGCTGTTCACTCTGCAGATGTTCCAGCACACTCACTTCCTACCGATATTCCTGCTGGTCGTTCTCTACAGCTTCTCCGTGATCATGTTCGCCTTCATGATCACGCCCTTCTTCGACAAATCACAGGTCAGCCACATGTCACCACCTCACTAAAATATATATTTATCATCGTTCGTTTCCTCAACGATATACTCTTATCGCACAGACCGCCGGCGTACTGGGCAATTTCGCGGTGACGATCCTCAGCCTCATGTACTTCATACAAGTGTTCGTGGACGACTCGAGCTCGGTGTCCTTCTGGCTGGTTTCACTGCTCAGTCCGACGGGCGTCGCCCTGGCCATGGACAAGGCGCTGGTGCTCGATCTCCAGGGCGAGGGAGTGAACTTCGACAATCTGTGGTCGGGGCCGGGTATACCGTTCGGCGGTAGCCTGGTAATGATGACCCTGGACATATTCCTCTATGCGTTGCTGGCCTACTACCTGGACTCGGTGTTGCCTTGTGAGTCTCGCGAAATTATTTATGCAGTGATCGTTATTTAGAATTGAAATTGTTTACAGCGGAATACGGCGTTAAACGTCCACCCTGGTTCTGCTTCATGCCGAGATTCTGGTGCAAAAAGTCCAAAGCTCCAAGAGTAAGTCAATCTCTCGATATCTTGAAAAACGACTTTACATTCGTAACACGATTATTCTCTCTCGATCTTCGCAGGCCGCCACGGTGAACGGTGAATCGAATTCCTTCATACCGGGCGAGGAGACGAATCGCGACGTCGAGCCGGTGGTGCGCGAGATGAAGGGCCGCGAGGCCATACGCATCGTCGACCTCTACAAGTCCTACAGCAAGTGTCGCCGTGCCGAGGTCAAGGCCGTCAACGGCATCAATCTCACCATCTACGAGGGCCAGATCACGGCGATTCTCGGCCACAACGGCGCCGGCAAGACGACCCTCTTCAACATACTCACCGGTCTCACCGCCCCCACCACGGGCACCGCGCTCATCTTCGGCTACGACGTGCGCGACTCCAACGACATGCGCACCATACGCAGCATGACGGGCGTCTGTCCGCAGCACGACATACTGTTCGACCTGCTGACGCCCCGCGAGCATCTCGAGTTCTTCGCGGCGGTCCGCGGCATACCCCGTAATCAGATCGAGCGCGAGGTGAAGAAGACCCTGAAGGACATCGACCTGACGGAGAAGGCCGACACCTTCGCCAAGTACCTGAGCGGCGGCCAGAAGCGCAAACTGTCGGTGGGCATCGCCATAATCGGCGACCCGAAGATCATCATCCTGGACGAGCCCACGGCCGGGGTGGATCCGTACTCGCGTCGGCAGATGTGGTCGTTTCTGCAGTCGCGCAGACACGGCAAGGTCATACTGCTGACGACGCACTTCATGGACGAGGCCGACATACTCGCGGATCGCAAGGCGGTCATCAGCAAGGGTAAGCTGCGCTGCTGCGGCAGCTCGCTCTTCCTCAAGAACAAGTTCGGCATCGGCTATCATCTCACGTGAGTTTATTCGTTAAATATGAAACAGCAGCATACGTTTATCATTATTATTTACGCGATATATGTTCTCCGTTATCCAGGCTGGTACTGGAGGGCAACGTGCGCGAGAACGCCATAGCCCGGCTGGTCTCGTCGCACGTCAGCAAGTCCGAGAAGGCCCGTCGTCACGGCCGCGAGCTCAGCTTCATACTGCCGCACAACTCGGTGGACAATTTCGCGCCCCTGTTCTCCGCGATCGAGCACGAGATCAGAACCAAGTCGCTGCGCCTCGGCATCAGCAGCTACGGCGTGTCCATGACGACCCTCGAGGAGGTCTTTCTGCATCTGGAGAAGGACGAGGAGACCGACACCACCATGGACAATCTGTCCAAGAAGATGGTGCGCAATCGCGCCCTCAGTAGGTCGCTCTCGCTGCAGAGCAAGAGCACCTCGTATCAGAGCCTGCAGAACGAGGGCAACGTCGTGCAGAACGACAACGCGCTCAAGGGCACGAGCGACTGCCCGGACGGCTCGTCGCAGGACAAGAATCCGCAGATTCTGGGCCTCGGCCTCGATCCGATCAAGATTCAGCCGCGCGTCTTTCAGACGTTCTACGCCATGCTGAAGCTGCGAGTGCTCAGGCTCATGAGGAGCATACAGCTGCTGTACTTCACGGTGGTCGCCCCGCTCACCCTCGTCTTTCTCGGCCTCTATCTCAACAGCATACAGACGGTCGAGGTGAAGATGCACAGCCTCGAGCTCAACGACGGTCGGTATACCTCCCTTGTTATTACTTCCATCGTCCGTTGCAGCGTATCACATGTACGGAAATTCCTTTGCAGACAGCTACGGCGACGACACTCGGCTCATGTACATCAACAGCTCGGGTCGCGACATCAGCCCGGTGGTGAATCAGGTCTCGAACATCGTCGGCCGCGTGGCCGAGTACAACGGGACCTTCGCGGAGCTGCTGAAGCGCGCCCCCCACATGGCCGTGCTCAACTTCACCGATTACAATCTGTCGCGCATGAACTTCACCGTCATGTACAACGACACGATGCAGCACTCGCTGCCCATCGTGCTCAACGTCTTCGCCAACGCCTTCTACGAGTGAGCACATGACGATGATACATATAACGTTACGATTTATATCAATTGACTCGATATCGATAATGTTTTTGTTACGACAGATTGTTGAACCCGAGCAAGGTGAGCCCGATCCGAGTCAAGACCCATCCGTTCCAGCAGATGTCGCAGCCGCAGGAGTTCAACATCGGCATCGCCAGCTCGGCCCTGTTCATCGGCATGGATCTCGTGCTCGTGCCCATAACCCTCGCCGTCGACATGGTTTACGATCGCGAGGTACAATATCGTGACACCCCACCGCGCGGCATATTTTTCCCGAAAGCAGCCGACGTTATATCGTTCGATTTTTAACCCAGATCAAGGCGAAGAATCAACTGCGCGTCAACGGGCTGTCATTCACCATGTACTTCTTCACGTACTTCGTCGTGCTGATCGGCCTCATGTCGTTCATCTGCCTCGGCATACTCGGCATCATATTCCTGTTCGACGTGCCCTCCCTCCAGGAGGTGCCGGCCCTGCTCACCTTCGGCGGCCTCATCATGCTCTACTGTCCGGCCTCGATCATGTTCTCCACCTCGCTGGCCTACATGTTCGACAAGATGGACTCGGCCCAGAGCTTCCTGCCCAACATCGCCACCTTCATCGGCCTCATACCCTTTCTGCTCGTGGTGGCGCTCGACATGCTCGGCGTCGGCGGTGTCGCCGCCTTCACCCTGCACGTCATCTTCTCGCTCTGCAACACGATGTACGTGCCGTACGCCGCGTTGTACTACATCGATCGGGTGCACCTCATGTGCTCGATCAACGCGGCCTGCCATCACCTCACCATCTGGAGCTACATGACCACCGAGATCATCGTCATGGGCGTGGGCGTGGTGCTGCACTGTCCCGTGCTGTTTCTCGTTCTCCTCCTGCTCGACACCAAGAAGAACGGCGGCAACGTCAAGGACTTTTTCAAATACTTCATTGTGAGTTTATATCTTGCTTATAAGCTTTTATTTTGAGCCACGAATGAAAATTGGCTTTTTTTTTCTCTGCAGCGCAACGGTGGCTCAATCGGCGAGGAGATAATGGAGAACAACGACGTGGGCGATCACGAGGACGTTGATGTGAAAAACGAGAGACAGAAAGTGTTCAACATAATGAGCGCGTCGACGGTGCAAGAGCCGCCCGTTGTTTTGGTTCAGGTAAGCTTTCATCTGATTAACCTGCCCTGTCAAAAAAAAACATTACATTTTATGAGGAATTCATGTAAATTCAGACATTGAAATTAATGTGATCGATATTGAATTTTATTTGAGGTATTCGTATATGAAGCCTTCGTTAATAATTAACGTATGAGTACTGATTTATTTTTTTACATTAACAGTACTAAAAATTCATGAAAGTATGAGGTTACCCGCGACTACTTTTGTTTGCCAATGTATGTTATTATTAAAAAGAGCTGGGTCTATTCGGTTAATTGGGATTACATCGATTGGAATTGCGAAACGTTGTTAAATTCTAAAATAAAATCTGAACTGTCTTTGAATTACTTAAAAACATTTTTTTATTTTTTTAATATTCATGCGTACACAAAATATTCCCTGAAAGTTTAATGCTACAATAAATTATACATTTTTTGCGAATTATATACACGATTTAGAGGATCATCCGGTAAACACATAACCTTTAGGTTCAATGTATTTAAATCGTCTTCTCTCGCTCGTGTCACAGCGTCTAAATTCAAGTCAAACGACTTTGGCATTGTTCACGCAGGCGCTCGCTATAGTCCGGGAGCGGGCTACATTCCCGTAAGAAACTATAGGTGGTTGGATGAGGTGTTTTCGATGGATTTTGACCCACTGAACACAAATTTGGTAGTTAATTTTGGCTTCAAGGGTACCATATGGTTAAACTCCCATTTGTTTAAACAAATTACCAAAATGATCGAATATAGATTTTTAAACATCATATTCGTGTTTTACGGAAAATTTTAAAAGAAAAATGTCCCTTGTGATTTTTCTCTAAAATGCATATTTATCGAGTTATAAGCGATTGAAAATGAAAACAAACGCTAATTTCGTGATTTTCGATCGCGTGTAATAACACGAAAAAACAATATTTTCGATATATTCGCCAATTCTTTATTTTTTTTTTAAAAATCGAATAACCCTCACTGTAGCTCATTTGGCAAAGTTGATCAAGCGATACATCATTATGTACTTCATAATATATGTAAACTTCTTCTAAAAAAAGGTAATTGAAGGAGGCTCATGGTTGCGTATATCATCTGGTACTCTTTGTCTGAACGTCTCGTAAATTTCTTGTAGGTAATCTTTGGCATCTTGTTTATAATAACAGTTATACTTTCTATACATAGATAAGTAATGCGCTATCTGCTTGAAGGTATGCGTATCTCGACTTGGTCCTGACCGATAAATGTGTTTTTAATTCTTGTGGACGAGAGTATTACACATCGTTCATTTTGACTTGAATTGTTGATAAAATTAACTTCCTTCAAAGAAAATTTTGAATCTAGCACTGAGCACTGAGCACGTGGTCGAGATCACTACCGCACTAACGCTTGTCACGTGGTTTAACAAAGTGTTTCTCACTGACTGTAGTTCTTTATTTGTAACTCCTATCTATAACTTAAATATAACTGAAAAAAGAGAGAAAAAATAACTGTAAGCAACGACACGTGGCAAAATAAAGGATTTCGTGGCTCCGTGATCCGCTCGTGACTGCGGCTGTATCTTTAGTCTCACTGGCAAGTGACCGAGCAGCAACCACAGCTTCCTAATGGGGCACCCCCTCATTCGCGACCAATACATGCGTTGTTATTGAGAAGTGAAATCGTCTGGACGCCCTCTATCGGTAAAACTAATCTAAGAGTGCTGCAGAGCCGTATACTTTACGTATAGCAGTGCACTCTTTGTTTAGTCAATTGACGCGTTATGTAACAGCCATTGACGAAGCTCCGCCCACAGTTCACTTTCCAAACTCCATTGTCATTATTCTTTATGATGGACGTCGGGAAGAATACTCGTCGTGAAAATGGATTCGGGAAAGTGGGAGGTAACCCAATACAGAGCATCGCGACAGTGGCGCGCCTGTCGATAGATTTCATTCTTTACCCAAATTTAAACGTTTTCATTGAAATTGCTTCAAAAGGTCATGAAAATTCAATCATAATTAAAGCTAACTTTTGCCGCTAGATGGCGAGTACCTTTACCTGTAAATCTGCAAGTGACAAAGTAAAAGTAATTGTATAAGTAAGAGTAAATTTTTAGTAAATGTACTGTAAATGGTAATATCTTTGATAAATGGTTATGAAAAGGGGCTGAGTTCTTCTTCTAGCCACAAGGAACGTTTCGGGAATGAATACCGTTGTTGGTAACGAATATGTCGTAATGAGATTCATTTATAAAAAACCAGCATGAATAATGTCATTGAATTTAAATTTGTAAATCCTTTTAAATTGACTTTTTACATTTTTTCAAATGTAGAAAACTTAAAATAACTACATGAAAATTAATGTAGTTAGAATTGAATTCGGAGAATTTCGAATAGAATTTAATTCGATGATTCATAAATAAATATTTCAATTTAACATCATATACATGAATTAAATGCTTTACATGAAAGTAAATATATCCTTGTGTTGGAAAGAAACTTCCTCTTCTCTCACATTAATTTCAATGCAAATATGTTTAACATTTCATTCGTGCATATCGAGAACTCAAGTAATAAATTTTTCTTTCTTGCTTCTTCTCTCCCGCAAAAAAAAAAACAAAAAAAAAACAGAACCTCCGCAAAGAGTACCACCAGCAGGAGTCGATACAGTGCAACTGCTGCTCGAGGCGCGAGGAGGAGCAGCAGCCGCAGCCCACGAAGAAGATCGCCGTGCGCAATCTCTCGCTGTCGGTCGAGCCCGCGGAGGTGCTCGGCCTGCTGGGCCACAACGGCGCCGGCAAGACCACCACCATGAAGATCATCATCGCCGAGGAGGCGGCCAGCCGCGGCCGCGTCCAGATCGGCGGCAACAACATCAACAGCTCGCTGTCGGACGCCTTCAGGCAGCTCGGCTACTGTCCGCAGCACGACGCCCTCTGGAAGAACATCACGGTGCGCGAGCACCTCGAGTGCTACGCCGCCATCCGGGGGGTGCCCTGGCGCGAGATCAGGCGCATCGTCGATCTCTACCTGTCGGGCCTGCAGATCTACGAGCACGCGGACAAGCAGGCGCAGGAGTGCTCCGGGGGCACGAGGAGGAAGCTGAGCTTCGCCATGGCCATGATCGGCGGCCCCAAGGTCGTGCTCATGGACGAGCCCAGCACCGGCATGGATCCTCGTTCTAAGAGGTTCCTCTGGGACACCATACTCGCCAGTTTTCAGGTAAGATCACGATCACACATCGATCGACCGACGGTATGGCTAATGTTTTTGGGAATCTAATGTCATTGCAGGGCGGCAGAGGCGCCATCCTGACGACGCACTCGATGGAGGAGGCCGACGCCCTGTGCTCGCGAGTCGGCATCATGGTCAAGGGCGAGCTGCGCTGCATCGGCTCGACCCAGCACCTCAAGAACCTCTACGGGGCCGGCTACACGCTGGAGATGAAGCTGCTGGGCGGCGACAGCACCCCGACCACGCCCTCGGGCAATCGGGTGGAGCTACTGAAGGACTTCGTCACGGGCCTGTTTCACGACGCCACCCTCGAGGAGAGCTTCGCCGACAGACTCGTGTTCGGCGTGCCCCAGCACTCGGTGCATTCGCTGGCCGAATGCTTCACGCAGCTCGAAAAAGGTGAGTACCTTAAAAAAAAAAATTGATACGTTTATCGTGACGAGACGTTTATTGGCTGTTTTTTTTTTGTATCATCCTCGCCTCTGTAGCCAAGATCGAGCTCGACATCGAGGAGTACAGCTTCAGCCAGACGACGCTCGAGCAGGTCTTTTTAAAGTTCTCGCATTACGACGAAGCCGACGCGGTTGATTGAGTGCAGAGCTGTGGCTCCGACAGAGTCACGCAGCTTTGAGTCAAAAAAAACCAACCAACCAACCAACCAACCACACACACACACACGGATGTAAAACAAGTCATTGTATAAAAAAATAATCTAAAGAAGAAAGAGCAACAAAAAAAAACTTTCCGCGTGTCTTTTCACGGGCGAAAAGACTACGGCTTCAACTTATACATAAATAAAAATATATATCGTATATATTACCCCCCTGCGAACCGGAGGGACCATCGCGCATCGCTTTGAATTCGCAGCAGGGCCGCCGCCGCTAAATCCACATCGATTGAAAAAAAAGAAATAACGTCGTGTTCACAAACGTCGTCCTTGATTATTGCGATACATTATGTATCGAGACGAGAGACACGTGCTGAATCATCGGTACCGACTCTACACACACTACGAGAGAAAAAAAATTGCTATACATAGCGTGTACAGACACTTTTCTTCTTCGTTCATGTTTTTTTTTTTTAAATCGTTTATTTATACATAGCTGTAGATATGTCATCGATTGTTTTGTGTATCATATACTTGTATACATCGATGAAATTCATCGCGTCTGACGATTGAACGCATGGATGCCGTTTTTTCGTACCTTGTACAACGGACGAGTATTATAATTTGTAAATAAAATTATAGGCCACGCGAGTGGCGAAAACAAATTTTTAATGACATTAATGATAAATCGAATGAGGATACAAGATGTTTCTTTCGTTCCTGCTTTGTACATTATATTACGTGAAACTAGTGAGTTTTTTCTAACGTTTGTTATTAGGTATACGATAATAAATATTATTACCGAATGAAAATAATTAATAATAAATGATAATATTAATGATAATGTTAAGAATGATACTTATAATAATAGTTATAAAGCATTAATTCAAGAGTCAAGAGCGTTTTGAATATAATATCACGTAAATAAAGAAAAAAATATTATTACATGTAAACAAAATAAAAAACATTATATATGCGCATCGGGTGATCGCAAACGTGCAATTTTATCTACACTACAATGTATAAATAAAGAAAAGAATTAACTAATTAATCGTGTAAAATGTGCCGTGAACTCATTGAAATATCAAATAGCTCCTGTGTGTTTTTCAATGTTCGTATGATAGAAATGTGCGTGTGTGTGCGTGTGCGGTTGCGGACGTGTGATTTTTTTCGTATAAAACAGAAAAATACGGGAATGTAGCAAAAAAGTTGATGCCTCAATTATATGAAAACTCAATAATACGAAATGAAGATGAATCGAAACGAAAGGAATATGTATATTCTAAAACTCAACTATTGATATTGATTCATGCATAAGTACGTGTTGATGGAAAAAAAATAATAGACTACAATTTTTTCAGTAGCATAAATCCGGGGGTGAACTCGTACTCACTGATATAAAACACCGTAATTTGAACGATGCGTCTCGACGAATCAAGTAATTCTTATGAACTTTTAGGTAATTAGGGTAATTCGCATGTTACTGTAAAACCAAGTGAGACACTAATTTCAAACTAACGTAACTTTACGGTCGGCCTCGAATTTTGAAAGCTCGTAGTAATATACATTTTATAATAGATAGAACAAAAATTTCAACAAACCAAAGACTACAATTATAAAGAAATAATAATAATAATAATGGGAATCGCGCGAATTAAGAATGTTTGTACGACTATCGTATTACAAGCTACGCACTTTTTGGCCTCTTTTGCATACAATTACAGAAAACATAGTTGAAAGAAAGGAGAAGAAAAACCACCGAGAGAGAGAGGAACTTTTTTTCAACGTAGGAACTATATAAAATGAAATCAAATCAGTACTTACAGATTTTCAAAAACCTAAAGATAAATAGTATCTAACCAAAAAAAAGAGGGGAAAAAATAGATAATCAAATTTCTGACAGTGTAGAGAGCTCTGTTCACGCGCACGAAAAAACTTCAAAAGTATAAAGCGAAACAGAGAGTACGCAAAAATAAGAGTTTTCGAACAACACGCGGAGCGTGAAATTGCGTGTGAAAAAAGAGAAATAACAACTGCGTAGTTTCGCAGATGCTCAATTGAGCGAAAAAGATGAATTTCGATGGAAATGCATTGTACACGAAGAAAAAAAATTGCGCTACTGTCACATTCCAAGGACTGAGAAATATATAAAAATATTTTGTAGGTAAAAAAATGTCGAAGTTACAGATAAGAAAAAAGACAATTACGTAGGTAGCTAACAATTTCGAATTTCGTCAAGATCGATCATACACATAGTCAACAAAAATACAATCCGAGAATGAAACGTTTTTGTATATACGTATACATAATATACACTTACATATAATAATGTTATAATGTATCATCGATTAATTAATAAATTGATACAAGAATAAAAGCCGAAAATATTACGTCATTTATAGAAACGCTGCGAGAGGGGGAAGAAATTAATCGGATCGCGAATTTCGATTCTATCAAAGAACGTATAATTCGTTGATCGACCCAATTCGCGATTTATTACAAGCATATGTAAGTAAATATTTATAGTCAATTATAATATCACATCATCACTACCGCAAACAAAAAAAAAATAAAAGTTGTGCATTTTATATAGGAAAAAACAAAATGAAGGAATTATTATCGTAAACATTGTATCATTGTGAATAAGCCTGCGCTTGTAATAATGCTGTATCGTTTCATTGTATAAATAAAAACGAGGATCGTTGCACAACAGCGACGACGCCGAACGTGAGAATGAAATTAATAATAGAACGTTTCACGATTTTTTATAAATACAACATCTTGAAATGATCATAACGACATTTTACTTTTTTGCCTGTTATAATTATGTAATATTTTAAAACGAGCAAAAACTTTATCAGCTTTTTGACTTTATAATTTTTTACTTTGATAATAATGATGATAAAAAAAGTGAATTAAAATAAAATAAAATGAAATAAAATAAAGTAAAATAAAATGAACTGTATGAATAAATTAAATCAGCCGATAACGAAGGAGTACGTGATAATTATTATATATCGTGAAGAACGAAGTGAGAAACGGAGCAGCAGCGATTTTTATTATGCACGTCGTAAATAAGGCACGATATTTAAGGCACAATAGCGAATTATCAAAAAGTCGCTTTTAACTGCATTTTTTAGAGACACGCGAGGTCTCTTGTAAACTACGTAAAAAAAAAGGCGACACTATTAAAAAACGAAATACAAAAAAACATGAGAGACAACAAGTGTGCGTGAATGCGTGTATGTGCGAATGAGGTATGCTGCGATCACGTTAATACTAATGAACATGTACCACCGAAAATCTCCAAAAACAAATGTAAGAGGCATCACACATTGTACTTGGAATCACACGATATCGTTTAGATGTGAATTATAAAAAAAAAATAAATAAACAGGGGGGAGGGGGGTAAATCGAGGCCAATCAGAAGAATATATTTGTTGATGTAAAATCAGCTGTTTTAAACAACAACATGCTTTTTCACTAATAAAAATTTATTGACGGATCGAACGATCTCGCAGTTTCCAATAGTAACTGTTTTTCTCTTTTATTTTCATACCTGCATGCGTTCGATAATTATGACACCTCATACAGCTCATGAATAATATAAGATAAGTAGTCTCATTTTATTTTTGTTACGCCAGGTAAATTGCTAGACTAAAATTAGTTTTCCCACCAGATTTTAAATTGGAGTCTTGTTTTATTTTACGTGAATTACCTTATAATTGTCTCAAAAATCCGATGAAATTATGTGTCTAGAATATGAAACGTTTCAATTCACAATTACGAAGTAGTAGTAAGTAGATTCATTGCAGACGTTATTTTTCCAACTTTTGACAGCGACGAGATTTAATTTTCTTAATTTTTTCCCCCCGAAAAAAGTCGAGTTTCTTATACCGTTCGAGATTTTCCTCGCACAATGAAATATCAGCGAGAGTAGCTCACACTCAAAGTAAAATAATGATTCGACACCGGGAATCCATCGCTCAACGTTATATATGTGGAAATCCGAGAAACTTTTAACTTTTCGACTAAAAAAAATTTTTTTTTTTTAGTATGGCACGCATGTGCAACATTCATTTTTGTCTACTTATCGACTTGAAAAATGATAAAAATGTAAGGCTTACGGTTTTTATCAATCGGTATTTTTTTTATTTAAATGGGCGACCAATGAGGTAAATTCTAATTTTTTTGGTTACAATTTTCATGGAAACCTCTAGAAATCTCACAGATTAAGCTTAATAAAAAAATAAAAAATCTCATGCCCGATGTATTTTTCGACGGGGAATTGAATGGTGACCTTGAATTTGACCTTGAGAATAACCTCTAAGCTACATCAAACCAAAA
>CACVKI010139016.1:0-19524 GCA_902732785.1 Trichogramma evanescens
TTATAATTCAAATAAATAAGTTTGAGAAAATAAGTTTTGATTTTTTTATTGAAAAAATATTGGTAATTATAATATTTCTATGTACTCTCTACAATAATGTATTTAGTTTCTATTAAATTTTTCGGCATGTCACGCTTGACGTAATATAACCCGTACTAGTAGACTATAGACATGATGTATAGAGAAATTTAAGTCCGAACTTCTAGATATAAGTTGATTTTGAATATTGAATTAAATATTTTTAATACCAGCCTTTTATGCACTTCGAATTCCTTCATAAAATCACGATAGCAACTCCTTTATTAATACTTCAAACACATCTAGTGCTCCTTTTTTTTGGATATGAATCGCGTTTACGATACTAACTTCAAGCAACTTTTCTGCGGACGCGAATTTTCGTGGACAAAGATGCAGGTGAGAGCAGAATTTTGTTGTCAAGTGTCATGAAAACGCGACAAATTTCCGTGTGTGTGCGTGCCGCGGCAGGAGGAGGAGGAAAATCGACTTCGTACGTGTAAGATGACGAGGCGGAAAAATCATTTTCTTTTTTGTCGTCACGCATCGCGAGAAGTATTTTTTTTTTTCATAAAAGAGGACCACTTCTGAACGATACGTCTATAATATTATTATGCATCATGCGTGTGAGTTCGTAACAAGACGTTGTCGGATTCGCACCTAAATAAATATTGCGTATTAAACGCCTCGGCGGTGTTAACTTGGCGCGCATATATCCCTCATATCCAAAGGCGACTTATACAAAAACCACTTCAAAAAATCCAGAAGTTATTCGCGTTTTCCTCACATTATACGCTATTATATTACTAGTGAAGAAGAACACGCGCCCGAACGTGAGCAAAACAGGCAGCGCCACCCCCTTGACACACACACATTAATTGCAGGGCCAAAGCCTTTACAGAAAACAGATGCAGACGCGTGTATATATAATAATAAATGTAAAAGCGCAATGTATGCTATAATACCAGTGGCCTACACTCCGTCGCCTGCTGCTGCTATACGTGCTGTACAGTATTTGTGAGGGCGCGCGAGAGAAACGAGTGTTTATTATAAAGTGCGAACGCGAGGGAAAAGTTTTCGGCCCCTGGCAAGTAATACGCGGCGCAAGTAGGTCGGTCCCTCTCTGGCTCACTCGGTTTCGGGCTTGGTGCAAGCTCTCTCTCTCTCTCTCTCTTATATAGCTAGCGGCGCGCACGCGATGTGTCTGGAAAACGCCAAGTTAGACAGCAGCAGCGGTAGTAGTTGCGCATTGATACTTTTTTCCTCCGCTGGCTAAATGGACCTTAGTAGATCTCTCTCTGACGTAGGCAGCAAATGCTCGAATGATGAGTTTTCTAATCTACGACGAAGCTAATTGATGTTCTTTGTGAGGGCAGCTGAAAGAGATATGTATACCTACGATGTGTACTTCGACGACGACGACGATGGTGTGCGCGCAGGCACATTTTCCAGGTCAAGTTCTTGGAATATTGAGCGCATCTCTGGCATCGGGACGAAAATTTCCAGCGCGCGACAAAATAAATTCCTTCCCTTTTTTTTCGTTGTATATTCTTGCGGGTTAAAAATATTCGCTGTGCTGCAGCGCGCGCAAAAATCCGCAGATATATATACGAGAGTGTAGTATATTTTTGGTTCACAATAATGTCGCGTATGAAATATTTACAAAGTTATTTCAGACGATACGCTCGCGGACCGATATAATACCCGTTCCGCGCGCGCTTTATATGTCAATATTGCGCGCAAACAAGCTGTATCATTGCGCTATAGCTAGCTGGCTAGCTCACCCGCTGCTGTTCGCCTATACGGTTTAAACTTGCAGCGCACTGTTAAAACTCAATTAATTTGCCTTTGAATCGCGCGCAATTAATAATGCTATATAACTAACGATTGCACTCTAAATTCACGAGATTTGTAATCAAAAGCGTATATACTACCGAGCGCGGACGGGCCATTTCTATATACTAAGCAACCGTATTTTCAACTAATAGCTCGTATTATGATTCATCGGCTCGTGTAATAGATGTATAATATGCTAGAGCTTTCGTTGGTGCGCTGGAAAATTCGAAAATTTAATTTTTCAATGCATCTCTCGTGCGGTGCGCGGCGAGGGCGAAGCCGCTCACTTATCGTCCCCGCGGCTCTCTTATACGTCTAGGTTACCGTACACATATATATATATATACAGGCGTGCGGCGTACGCGATAAGTTATAAGATAGGTAGGGTAAGAAAAAAAATCTTCGAGTCAGCGGAATTTTCGTTTAAGAAGCTTCTCTCGTCTATCTATACATAGGTATGGGAGCAGCAGCGCAAAAAATTATCACTTCTGTGGTATCCTGCAAGCCCTGCACGCTTTCTTAAACTCTACTTCTTATACTGTACGCTATATAATACGATCGTCATCTTCTCGCAGTCGTTGCTGGTGCTGGTAGTGCTGGTGAACTTTAGGTCAATCGATGTACCGCAGGTCCGATAAGGTTTTTCGTCGAAGAAAAAGTGTGAGAGAGAGAGAATGAAAAGAGGCGATCGCCCCCCCACGGCTCTCTCTCTCACTCTCTATTTTTCTCTCTTGAGAGCCACTGTGTAACTGTCGTTTGTAGTTAAAGGGCGTTCGGAAAAAACAGAGTGAGATAGAGAGGAGAGAGAGAGAAAAAGAAGCAGCTATCTTTGAGCACGGAATATATATGCATGAACCGTTTTCGCTTCCAACGATGAACTCGGGAATTTTATTGAAAAGGTTAAAATATTCATAATTAAGGAATTGCGTAGGTACAGTGACTCGACGTCACGTCGATAGACCAAAAGAAAAAAAAGAGAGAAAAAAGGAAAAGAAGAAGAGACTTACATCAATTATCGAGGCCATATATTCGGATATAATACTGCACTCGAAAGAAAACGAGCAATTTATGTATTATACGTGCGAACAAGTGCGCGAGGCGAGGCGGCAACACAGAGATGAGAAAATAAAGATACACGATCGCGATAGCACACGCGGCATTTCAAGTGGTGTGCACTACCCCCCTCGGTATACGGTACTGCGCTGTGTTTATAAAGGCTTCACGGGCGAAAATAAAACGCCCAGGAAAAGCAGCTGGGAAAAAAGATGTACTGAAAATTGTATCTATATAGCGATGTTAGTCCCTTTCCTCTCTGTCCTTCACACACAAGCGCACACACAGCTCGTCGTCGTCGTCGTCTTTGGTGCACGAGCGCAAGTATATATCTCAAGATGAAGCGATAAATAATCGGTTCGCGAAAAAATTTCTCTTTTTCACCCCCCGCGCTTACTGACTCGAATCGTTCATCATTTCCAACGTTTATATATCTATATTCTTCCTTTCCTTTTTTTCCTTCCTCGCTCACTGGGTTCACGCGCGCGAGCATTTTCATCTCCCGGAATTTTCTCCGCGCTCGCGTATACACACGTACACCCACAAACACGTGTATAAATTTCGAGAGAGACTACGATAAAAAAAAACAACAACACACGCAACGGTAAACAACAACTTGAGAGCTCGACTCTGTACTCTTTCTCTCTCTTCTGAGTTTTTGATGTAATTAAGAAACAAAAGAAATGAGTTCGCGTGGAGGTAAGCTTATACACTTGTATATTTTCGCGGCTGTGAAATATCGCTTACGTACTTTATATTTTTACAAGTACAGCGAGTGGCCGAGTGCGCGTGTACGTGCACGCGTGCATGTACGCGAGAGAGCAAGAGTTAATCGGCGTGTATTTGCAAGCTCCAGATAGTGCTTTTCGTTGATTTTTTTTCTCCTCTCTCGTTTTTTTTTTTTTTACAACTCTATATTAGCCTCTCTTTTCGAGCTTACAGAGGAGAGAGAGAGAGAGAGAGGGGAAAATGTATGAAGTGAAAACTGCTCTCCACACATACGCCGGTACACACGCAGCAGTAGCGTATACGTATCTATACCCGAGCGAGATGCATTGGACGCGAAAGGAGAGAAAAAAAACTAAAATAAAAAAAAAGTATTAGTAACTTTACGCTCGCAGTTGTTCGAATACACGCGCGCGCACGCCAGAGAGAGAGAGAGAGAGAGTAAAAAATAACAAAATTGTTGGAATGAACAAAATAAAAGGGAGAATGTATAGCGCTGCGGGAATCCGCTTAAGAACCGTGGACGATAGAGACCTTGGATTTCTAAAACATTTAACGCTAAAGTTTTTTACACGACTGCGAAGAGAGCTGGGGGGAGGAGAGGAGAAAAAAAGAACGAGTGCAGAGAGAACAGCCAAACGCCGATGTTTTCTCGCAAAATAGACGAACAATCGAGCGTTTAATGAAACACGACATTTTTTCACTCTTTTGAAATTTACTAGTCAGTCGATTTAAATCGTGCGCAGCAGCCGCAGCAGCAGTAGTACGCATAGCAGTCGCGAAACTCCCGTGGAAGATAAATCAATTTTCCTACAGCTCCTGCGCGCGGGCGCTGCAAAATATCTGGAATTTTTCGAAAGAGCAAACCGCGCGCAAAGTGGTTATCCAAGCGGAGTGCTGGGTAAATATTTCACACAATGGGTACATACGAATGCGATATATACACAAACGTGTTATAAACGTACTGCGATGAGTATGTGTATACGTATGCGCAAATGTAGAGCTATGCACGACGAGGATAATAAAAAAAAAAAGGGGGAAAAAAAATTTGTGCATCATCTGCGCTTTGGCCGGCTGAACACGCCGCAAATGTCTACATCCGACTAACTGCGGAAAACTCGCTCTTCTTTTTCTTTTTTCTTTGTCCGAAACGACTTGGCTTGTCAATTTTGCGCGGATCTCTGTAATTTCTGTACGCGCGCGAGCGATTATTCTCTCGTAAAATAAACAGTGAAAAAAGCGTGCGAGTCTCTGTCGTGGCCGCGCATTATCCGATAACGGAACGTAATTGAAAATCGACGAGAGGCCGATGCGTAATCCACATCACGCGTATACAGGCAAGTGACAAACAACCGAACGAATAAATTAAATCTCACCCCTCGCGGTGCGCTGTAATTTTTTCTGCCCTTTGTCCGCGCCGCAAAATATCTGTATAAAAAAAAAAAAAGAAGCACAAATCAAAAAGCGACGCGAGAGCTATACCGCAAACATCACGCATAAATCCATCATAATCCTGTAACGGCTCGTCGGACGCGTTTACGGCGCATCGCGTGCTGTACATACCTACTACTATATACCGCGCCCAGTATCCGCGCGCGACGTTTATTGACGCGCCAAACGAATAACGACGATCGTCGTCGTCGTCGTCGTCGTCGTCGTCGTCGTCGTCGTCCTCGCGCAAGCTCGCGTACTAATTAATTGAATGGCGGCGGCTATGCCGCGATGAATAGTCGCTTCTCGTTTCTCGAGAGAGATAATGTCGTATAGCGCATGAAAAATGGGTTACAACTATGAGCGAAATTTTCGCATTTTGTAAATCAGCGCGCGAGCGCGAGCGCGTCGAATTTTAATACACATAAATTCATTTTTCGTGCGCGTGTTCGAGGCAAAATTATTCATATTTTTTGTGCGTTTTGTTTCTGCCTGGCGCGCAGCGTATAAATAAACGAAAATAATAATACCCAAACGAAATTCCAGCACCGCGATTTTATTCAGGAAATCTGATGAGCATAAGTTTCTATATTCGATTAAGCTGTATGAAGCTTTGTCTCTCTATCTCTATCTCTCTCTCTCTCTGCGTTGAACTAAAATTATTCGAGAGTTCATTCGGAACTGAAATGCCAATTCACGGGAAAAAGCTCCGACATAATTGCAGCATTGTTCATCGGGAGTGAGCGAGAGAGAGAGAGAGAGAGAGAGATAGCAATATGTTTTGTCGAAAAACAAATACATTTTCAAAAGAATTAATGTAACGGTCGAAAAGTATGAATTATAGCAAATTTACGAGAGCATATTTCCACTTTGTTTTGACAAATACGTGCAGCAACAGCAGCACGAGAAAGTCGCGGGGAAAAAGTAAATCCATCTCTCCCGGTGCAGGTGAGTAGTCCAAAACAAATACGCGCGCGGGGTATTGTCAACACATTTTCATGTAACTATACACAACGATAATACATCACTGCGGCGTACTTAGCCCCCGCGCGAAAGTGCACGATGTATACGTATTTATACGTACACAGACACGAGGACGCGAAAAAAGAGATTCGGCGCGGCAGCAGCAGCCGAGGCTGATGCTACTGCGCTGCAGCATATCATCATATATAAAGCCCGCACTCCTCGAGGCGCTCCGATGTATCTTTGGTCTCTTTCAAGAAACTTCGCTGTTTACTCGCCTTTTTTTTCGCGTGCACTAGTATATATAATATATATATATATCTAACGCCGCAGAGCGCGCGAGCGAGCTTCCGTTTGACTTACTACTTTGCCAGCAAAACCCCAGTCTTTCTTCTTCTTCTTCTTCTGCTTCCTCCTCCTCTTTTTTTTTTTTTTACTCTATACGGAGTGCCCAAACGCACTGCATACATGCATTTATACAGCCTCAGCTCGGTATATAAACATAAATTCCCGCGTATGTGGCACGCGGCCGGGCTTGTCGCTGTTTATTTTTGCCTTTGACAAAGTACGAAAAATGAGCGCGTAGCTACTTAAAGTGTAGCAAATCACCCCGCGGGTACACATGCAAATCGAGCGCAAGAAACGACGATGAAAGATATTGCTGCGCGCCCTTTCAAGGCCACGCATTAAATTTATTTTACAGAGAAAATCACTCGTCCATCTTCTCTGTTATATTTTTGAGTTTTCAAGCGATTTCAATTTGTCTGTCCTTCGAGGGTTATATATATAAACGGAGGATCGTGACAACAAACGAGAGCGAGAGAGAAAGAGCGAACTCTCTCATCCCTGAATCTACATGGAAATCTCGAATTAATATGGATAAGGCGACGTTTTCGAACTTACGACTTCGAAGAGAGAGAGAGAGAGAGAGAGAGAGAGAGAGAGAGAGACGAGTTATCCTAGCCCCCGCGCTATATATAGTAGAGAGAGGATCCGAGGTCAATGATATTCCAACTCCTCTCTGTCTCTCTCTCTCTTTCGGGCGCGCGCATACGCATATAAAGCTGCTATGGAAATTCGGCAAGGCTTGGAATTTTCAAATTTATCTCAATATCAATATAAACGTGAGAGAGAGAGAGCTTGATTCGTTTGAGTGTGAACATTTACGCGCCATTGGTATGAATACAATCTCTCGATGATTTTAATTTTTCGAAACGCAGAGGTAAAATGTACGCAAATCCAGTCCTTCGGAGCGTGGGTTTACACAGATTCCCTCTCTCGCTCTCTATCTCTTTTTAAAAATAAAATACAACACTCGAGCAGTAGCGATATTTATAAAAAAAAAAAAAAAAAAGAGAGAATCAATTTATATTTCGGTTTTCTCGTGGAGTCCGCGATATACAATACATGTAACGCGTTATTTTTCATCAGTCCATATATCGCGTGTCTCACACACACACACACACAAACGTGTATAGGGCTGCTCGGAAGTATTCCTAAAAGCACACGCAGAGGGCGAGCGAGAGATCGAGAGTCGAGTACATATATCTACTGTACTCCGATTAAAATTCCGACCACGAGTTTACGTTGGGTGTATAAAAACTTTTCATCCTTTATAGGCCTCTCTTCCTGCTCTACCTACGCGCACGTCAGTGTGTGTGTGTGTGTGTGTGTGTGTGTGTGTGTGTGTGTGTGACGTCTCGCACTCATACATTTATACATGTATGTACGTATCGCAGCCGCGTTTGAGTACAGGATAAAAGGTTGATAAAAAATAAAACTTAGATACTTCTCGAAATTAGAACAGAGTGCCTTTTGCCGCGAGGGCCTGCGCGTGATGTGCGTGCGTGTGCACCGACTGCACGCGTGAAAACATAAATTATTTGCGACTCTCCGAGCTTTGCCGCGTTGCACATATAACACGTGCATTCGAGGAGACAAAATTATGGTTATATTTAATGGCGCAGTTTGAGCTACTTCTTTTTATACGTATTGTCGAGAATGAAAGTTTTTCATATGTATCTAATTTAGTTCGAGCCAGTTTAATTTTTCAGTGCATTCATGAATTGTGTCCGAATTATCTTCGGCATATTTTAATTAAATACGCCCGATATATGAATACGAATCGATTAAAAAATATCGAGAAATATCGTATTATTATTCTTAATTAAATTAATATATCATACACAAATAGTACGACCGTATATTCAATGGGTGCAGAAATCATTCGTCGTTCTATTCAAAACAAACTTACCCGGATCAGCTTTGTATGGCAATCAGCTGTTCGGCTGGATAACTGTAACACAAAAGTACATCCGATATTAATATCAACGATTGTAAATTTTTATCGTTGTACCATTCGAATTCTAGTTTGTAATATCGAATGTACGACACACAGACACACACAGACACGCGTGTATAGCGGGCAAAACCAAATCTGCCGCAATGGCCTACTTCGGGCCTTGGTCGTGGTGGCGCGGGATGCGCGCGTCCTTCGCATCCTTAATAAACGTGTCTCGTATACGGTATACGTGACTCTACGCGAGGGGCGGCGGAGAGCGTATACGTATAAGGTATATAATATTGTATATCCGTCACAGGGTTGAAGCTCTAATGACAATGCATCTCTATTATATGCATCTTCGTCCGCGTAAATTGAGACAAAACTGACGAGTGAGCTTGGTATATCTATAATGCGGCAGTCCTTCGTGTAATGAAATCTCCATGTATGGCATTTTCTTAATTGCCGATGCCATTAGTAACGAGGCGTACCTTGAAGGGGATTTAAAAGCATCGATTTACGCGCGCAGGGGGCAAAAAATATATTGCGCTTTATACATATAAGTGTGTATATATATAATATACAAGTGCAGGTGTTGTGATGATAAATCTTGATGAAATAATAATAACGTGTGCCGCGCAAGCCTCGAGTTATCTATAATTAACAGCTCGAACGTGTTTGCGTGTGCTTGAGCGCATCACGGGGCCGTATATTATATAGTGACGCCGCTGCCACCGCCGCGTGCGTGAAAATTTTCCCAAAAAGCTACTTAAAAGTCGTCCTCGTCGTCGTCGTCGGTGGCGGCAATGGCTTGTTATTGCGGGAGCTTCGAGTGTGCTGGTGCAATGCAGTGCAGCTGGTGCACAACTGCACTTACTCGCGAGAGAGATAAAGACAGAGGGGATATATTACGGGCTAAAAAGGGAATGATGGCCCGTTTTTCATTCGGTCGAGCATGATGTGTGTAATATGTAAAAAAAGAAAACCGAGGAATGATGATAAATTTTACATCCATTCGGCGGAAGCGCCCGAATCGGGATTTTATTATACTTTCATGAGCATTTCGACGTGTGAATTTTAAAGCACTTTTGGACGCTGGAGATTTCGTGTCCCTTTTGGTTTACATCGATGCGCTCGCGACACTCGAGACTTGCTTATTTTGTTAACCTAATTTATCGGATATAGGCATGGAAATAATTCGATTCGGCTTACTCGCTGTCGTCGTCTCGTCTTTTCGCTCTTTCATCCGCGAGCTTCAAACAATTCGCAAAGAAGAAAAACTTATTTGCCGTATATATACAGGAAAAAAAAGTATCTGTAAAGTAGTAAACCAAAGGGCGACAAGAGTATCAAATTCATACTTTCAAAGAAAATACACTCACACACACGTATAGGCTAAAGAGAATTCAAAGATTTTGTATTTTTACTTTGTAATGCACAAAAGAAGAAGACACGTTTTTAGCTAAACTCGAAAGAAAGCACGACGTGTGTTCGGTTTATGCACGCAAGTTTTTCACCCGAAATATATACCTATATATGTATAACCGCGCGCGCGCGCGAGTGCACGTCTACTACGTGTATGTATATCGCGAGTGCAGACACACGCGTCATTGGCAATATGAAAAAAGAAAACAAACAGAGGAAAAAAAAAAAGAAAAAGGGAAAAGAGGCCACGCGACAAATTTAAAATTTCACTGCTTTCTTCTCTCCGAGTATTTCATGTTAAGGGACGTACCTAATATATGAAATACGTACGTGTCTGACAGTTTTTATTTTTCTCAGCTCTCTCTCTCTCTCTCGCTCTCGCGTGCATGCATATACATCAAACCGACGTGTACGAAGAAAATGGATGGAAGAAAGGGGGGGTCTATCAATCTTTAATTGAATATAACGCAGCCGAGGTTATATTTTATTTTTATCTCTCCTTCTCTCGCGAAAATTAGTCAATATATTCTGCAGACAGCGCGCGGATGAAGAACGAGTACTTTTTTCCATTACATTATTATTATTCTTTTTGAACAAAAAAATGAAGTTTTAAGCTAAACATTTTGCACGCCGGCTTTGTCGAATTCAAAGTATATATAACCCAACGAAGCTCTCGCCCGTTGTACGTATAACTTTATAATACGAACGCGATTAAAGTTCGAAGCCGAGTCTGAGCCGATCTTTCGAGGAGCTGCAAAAAGGTGTCTTGTCCGAAGCTTTTAACGCGAGGCACATGTCGGCTTATTGCTGCACCACGATCTATATAGTAAATCGCTCCCGATCAAAAGCAATCGACGAAGTCGCGACAAAAAAAAGAGAGGAGAAAAATTTAATACCCGATATATGCGGACGCGCTCGTACAGATATTTCTTGCCTCTCGGAATACAAGTGACTCGGAAGAATGTACGGTGCTGTGGACTCGAAGCGGAAAAAAGAAACGTATAGTATATGGAATGAACGCGTGCGGAGTCATATCTCGAAAATCTTTTCATCGGCGACGTTATCAAAAGAGCGCGGGATAAGATTTATCGCGAGATCTACATATCGCGTGCGCTCGTGTGTGTCACGTAACGTTAGAATCTCAAAGAAGAAGAAAATGCAGGAACTGGTTTGAATTTTACTCGAGGACTCGCAACGAACTCAATTATGACAGGATTTTTACGATCTCGGTTAAAAAAAATCATCCAGACGCAAAGCCACAAAGTGTCTTTGACAAAGGCTCTGCACGCGTACACTTTAACAGTGCGGCGAGAGAAGAACCTTTGGGTGGGTTAACTAGTATACACAACTGAATTACGCGAGTGTGTATATAACATTTACAGAGTGCAGAGGCGCGCGAGTCGGGGCAAAGTTTCCGACAGTATAACGGTCGAGACGTCTACGGAGAAACTGAACTTACGCGAATTAAAATGTCAGACTCTCGACTACTGCATGCATACGTACGCCCACTAAGTATATCTATACTTGCGAGTGTGAAGAGAAAAAAAGTTTTTTCTCTCTCCGTGCTTGCATTATGTGTGCGGGGGGNCGCAGCAACTACTTTATACAAAATAATACGGCTCGTGTATCTGCAAACATTCAAAGTTTGTAAAAGATTTCGAGAGCGAAAGATGACAAGCGAGTAAGAGTGCGGTATACGTTACATATTTACGCGATACGTACATGATAAAATGAAAATCGGAAGAACGAAAAAAACAAACACGGAAATCGAAAGAGCGCAATTGAATGAAGGTTAAAATTCGAAGTGTTTATTCGTTTGATATTCGTTTATTTTTCGTTAAGCTCTCGACGTTTTATACAAATAAAAATATCAAATATCCGAGCTGTAATCGTAATTAATTCCACCGCGTATATTATTTGTGATATTCGAGCTTTTGTTAACCAGCAGAGGTTGACCAGTTTTTGTGTATACTGTATATACTTCCGCGGAATATTGTGCGAACACGATTGAACGCGTGTTACACGTACGATCGACTCGCTGTATTAAAACGCCCGATATTTACACTTATAATCCTGGATTTACTGGTGAAAGAAAAAAAAAAAAATTAAAACGCCTCGCGTGAAAAGTTACACGCTAGACTTTGAAACGCGAGCGAATGTCAAATACTGTGTGTACGTAAAGCCACGCACACGCCATGTACATGCGGGTATGGGCAATATAATGCTAAACGCGCGTTATTTCATTAAATTTCAACAATCGCTCGCTGGGGCACATGTTTATGCGTTAAACACATTTATAGCGAAATGAAAATTGTTTTAGTATAATACACGCAGCGATCGCGCCAAAGATGAATTTAGGCGAGCTCGCGGGGCTTGCGCGTGCGATCGTACAAAGCTCTGTTTTAACGCGTCGACGATCCTCGCGATAGAGAACAATGCGGACCCTTAATAAACGGATCGTTACATGTATGAACATTATGTATTATTCGTTATTCATTGAACAGTCGGTTGTATAAAAATGTTAATTTTACTTTTGTGTTCTCTGCTGTATTATACGCCAAAAGTAAATCGTAAACTTGGCTATTTGTTAGCTATTCCAAACCCTAGTAGAATTTTTGACCTGATTACCAAAAATGATAATCTAAAATGTTTTAAAAAGTATTACCATCAATTATTCTGAGCTATTATTCTGTTTAGTTACAGTCATCACACAAATGATGAGCGCATTTCAAATGAACACGAAATGACACTTTAAATATTATAATATCACTTTGAGTCTTCACCACTAGATGGCAAGTACATTTTTTCTGCAAATCTTCAAGTAGAAAATTGAAAAGAATTGCATATAAATCGTAATTGTTTAAGTTCTAATTTGAAGTGAAATATATTTTTGTTACTCCTATTCCACTTTTTTTATAACGGAATCTTATCGAATCCAAATCTGCGGAAAGTATCAAGGAGCACATGTTTGTATACGCATTTTAAGGTCAGCTCCAATTTTCGTAATTAACCGAATTACACGAATATAAGACTACTCGAAGTAGTCGGTAATATAGTGTTCTTCTTCTAGTAGTATTTTAGATAATTCATCGAAGGGCTCGGAAACTTTTTGAGCGGGTACAAAACCTAGAGTGTTTGGTCGAGTTTTATTAATCGAACTCCTAACGTCACGAAAGCGTTTGAATTTCCATGTGGACTAAAAAAATTTTAAATAAATCGAAGAATGAAACGGGGCGAAGAAAATATTGAGTGTAGTGCCGCGCGGGGGCCCGCACACGAGAGCACACGATATATCGCGCGCGGCGCATCTCTCAAGAAGGATCATGGAGCATGAATAGTAAAGCAAGTTTTGCGACGTGCACACAGCAGCAGCAGCTCGGTGGTATACTCGAACTTGTCTTCGGTTTGCGCGAATGTCACACAACACACAGAGCAGTATAGTAGCTCACGAGGCTGCACACAGTAGTACAGTCGCATGCACTTCTTGTGGCTACGTCAGAGAGAGAGAGAGAGAGAGAGAGAGAGAGTACAAGCGCGCGAGTTCAGTTTGCCTTAAGCCATTTCTACTACTGCTCTATATATATGTACGTATACTGAAGGAGAAGAGAGAAGGAGAGAGAGAGAGAGAGAGAGAGAGAGAGTAAGAAAAGCTCTTCTCTCGGAGATATGGAGCAAACGCGCGCGAAAGAGTTTGCCCGCAAGGAACTTGAAAATTACATATATATTGTATATATTCTATACGTATATATTCCGCGCTATGAGGAATCGTTACAATAATGTCCCTCTTATATAAAGGATTCCTTAAGACACACACACACACACACACACACTCGTACTTGCATATGTATGCACACAGCGTGGAAAGTTCGAAGTACACACTTCTGTATAATACACCGACGACGCGTGCGGCGCACGTGCGTAAGTAGTATACATAAGATAAACACGCGCCCGGCGCAATACGGCTTTCATTGTGTCCCGCGTGCTGCAGTGCACAGCACTCGAGCTAGCGAGCGAGTTGGCGCAGAATTCGTTATGAATAACATGCGGGGAAGTTTCTTACCCGTCGTCGTCGTCGTCGTCGTCGTCGTCGTTGAGCGGGAGGTTGACTCTTTGCTATAGAGAGCACCGCGTATATAATACAAGTTGCTAATGCGCTAAATTGTTGTTGCCACCGCCCGTGCAGCAGCACCAGCCTATGACTACATTACGAGGCGTACGTAACGTCGAAGTTTCTTGGGACGGGGGGGCTTCAACGCGCACCCCCCCACACACAATGCAATTGGTGTAATTGTTAGATTACTCGGCTCTCGCTCTTGCTCGGCTCTGGTGTGCCCCGCAAGCCGCAGCATGGATGCATATTTAATCGACTCGCGTAACTACTGCACGCACGATCATCGACGAAAGGTGTTTTTTTTTATTTTTCATTGTTCAAATTTTTAATTTTTTCGCTCGCGTTGCATAATACGCGAGATATTATTTTAAGCGCGGTCTCGCGGAAACGTACCGCGTTCGTTATTTTTTCTGCCGACTGGCATAATAACGTCGTCTTTAATGAATCGCAGTGGGACGCGACGCATTTTGAAAAGGCCAGCGGCCCGTTTTCTCAAATTCACTTTCAAAAGATGTGGAATGAAAAAAAAAAGAAGTAAAAAGAAAAATGGAAAATCTTTTCTAGCAGAGTTACGCCAAGTTCGTAACGAAATCATTGCGCACTACTCGTGGTCGCGTATTATAATGCGAAGCATATATAGGAGGAGGAGGAGAGCGAGAGAGAAAAAAGAGCTTCCCATATCATTATAAGCATTCAATTCGCCCATCGGATTTCTTTACCTTCAATATCTTCAATCCAATATCGCCCGAGCATTCATAATAATTTTTTTTTCTCTCTCTCTACACCAATGTTCGCCATTCGGGCACATAATGTGATGGAATATTTTGCGTCTTTTGAAAAATGATGAAAATGAAAAAGAAAGAAAAGAAAAACGCATCGAAAGTAAGTTCGAAGGACACTCTTGTATAGTTATAGTGCAGGACGATGTATACACACAGAGTTATTCCATCTCAACTTGGGCGTGTAATTTCTTCTCGTACACATCGTATTATACAGGCTATATAGATATAGCGAGGAAGAAGAGTCTTCTGGTGCCTTCGTGATGTTTTTCATAAAAATTTTTCTGCTACTGCTGCGCTCCGGGCGCATTATTGTGCAACGCCGTACGCGCAGTCGGCTGGAAAATGTATTTTTTCTTTTTTTTTTTTTTGTAACGTCCTTACGTGTATATGTACTATAGACTTTAGCAAGTAGTATAGTAGTAGTACACCCCGTAAGCGCCGAGCGAATTTTTAAACTATACGATCGTGTCTCGCAAACACGTTGTCCGTCGGTGTGCGTGTGTGTCCCGTACCGTGCACTCGGTCGCTTGGCAAAGTTGAGACATTGTTGCAGTGGGTGTATATTTGTGTGTTGCGGCGCGGGCCGTATACTTTGCCCTATACACGGTACACCGAACGTTACGTCGTATTGTTGATTAAAAAATAATATTAAATAAAACATGGCTGCTGGCCCCCCAACCACCCCCCGGTCCCCTGCGTTGCGCTCGCGCTGAAACTTTTCTTCTTGTTGTTGATGAATCTCGATGCTGCGCCATATACAACGGAGCGATACTCCCGCGAGTTTAATACGGTTGATGCGGAAGACGCGCGCGCGCGCACGAGATGCGGAAAAGTTTTTTCGAGCTTGTTGCATGACATATAGTAGAAGCGCATGTCTTGGCCCGAGCCTTTTGTGTACATTAAAGTTGAATCTTGTGATTTTTAATGTTTCGCTGCACAGTTGCGCGCGAATTCACAAAATCCTCGAGTCGCTCGAGATGACGCGCGCTGCGCTCTCAAAGACGTCGTAAATTGGAATGTAATAATTCGGTACAGAGGTTCATTCGTGTAGTTTTCATTTGGAGTTCACCCGCATTGGATTAAAGTAGCTTTTCTCGCAAAATTAATTCATAATCTCATACATTCTACTTTCATTCGAAATTAAATGCTCGGGGAGCCGAAGAGAAGTAAGCTTACAATTTTACAATGAGACCGGGGTGGAATAAGATTATAATTCAATTGTACGATATTTTAAGGCTAGAAAAAGCAATTTTGGCAGAAGTTTCTCAGCGGCTCTCGGGCGCGCGCGTGTTCGTTCGTTGGAGAAGAGGTGAAAAAAAAACGAGAGAACGAGAGAAAAGAAAAAACGTTGGCCCCATCTTTTCTTCCCTCGCCAGCTCTCTCCGCCGCGTTCGACGATTATTATTGAATTTCCTCCTTCGCAGCTCCTTTAACGAGATATTAATTTTATCCGCAGCACAGTGGCATTTCAAAGTTATAAAACTTTTAATCGCATCAAAAATAGAAACGATGATTTTTCATCGTTGCCTATATACTATAGCTCCTCGCGTGAAGAAGCCGCGGCCCCTTGCATAGGATGTAGCCATGCCTGTACTCACGCGCGCAGCGCACGAGGCGCCCTCGTGAAATTGATGAGAGTAAAATAGCCGCGCGTATATATATGCTTTTATCTCCAGCGCACGATGTGTGCAGCAGACTGCGCAAGCGATATTTCCTTGTAATACTTATTACATATAGAGAACGGAGGTGGGCGTCTTTTATCTTTTTCAACGAGGAAACGGGTTTTCGAATGAAACATTAACATTCGGCTTGGTGCGCAGCATGGAAAACGACGCGCCCCTAAAGTTTCATCTTTTTCGCGTGTACGTTTCGCCAAATTAGTTTTAAAGAGTACGAGATAGCTCGAAATAAGAGAAAAGGGAAAGAGAGAGAGAGAGAGAAAGAATGCAACGACGAGCATGTATGACGAGCGCAGGGCAAAACTAGATGAAATATAGATAGAAATTAAATTCAAGGATCTGTCATGAGCGTATCTCTCTCTCTCTCTCTCCGCGTGGCTCTGTCTGCGCGTGCACATGTACAATAATTGCACTCACTCACGCGCTCCATGAGCTCCTTCAAAGGAAAAAAAAACTCGAAAAAAGATTTCGCGTAATTCGTTTATAATGAAGAATACACGGAAATGTACTTTGGCGTGCGTCAAGACACGAGTGGTAGGTGATATTAAAAATTCATATCAACACTGCATCCATAAGTACAAATTTTACAGAGAGATAGAAAGAACGAAGTGTCAGGGCGGCGCGGAGAGCTTTTCAAGATATTAATTTTTTTTTTTTTTTTTTATTTCATCGAGACGCGCGCACGAACTTTTCTACGACGACTTTTACTTTATAAAATTAAATTGTAATACTGAATTTCAAGTCTTATTTTTAAAGGCGAGAAGCGAGAAAAAATTCCGTTATAATCTAGAAAATATCGCATTTGTATGTACGCGCGGGCTAGCGTACGAGACCATTGTAGAAGAGCCAGGGGAAATGCTATCAAAATTCATGTATGTTAAATATATTTACATTTAAAAATTCCCCACGCGCGAGCGAGCGCCCTGTCCGAAAAAAAGGCCACGTGCGGGGACGCCTTCATTACATTGTACACATACGCTTGTGCCTAATTCGAGACTCCGACTCGAAGCCCGAGCGCTGCTACACTAGTGTATGCCAAGTGCATTAGTAAGCAAGTCAAATCATTCTAATAGAGAGAGGTGGAGAACACACATACACCAGAGGCATTCATCTCGCCTGTACAGTCCGTGTGTCTGTGTGTGTACGTGCAGCGCAGTACACGACGGCCACGCGAATTACCACCACCGGTGGTCACAACGATACACGGCGACGCACGGCGCAATTAATCGTCGGCAATTAGACTGCGACAATTAATTGCCCGAGATTCCAAGCAGCTCCTCTCCTGGTTGACAAGCACGTATGTGGGCAATGGAAAAGGACGAATAATAACGCGCGAGAGAGAAATTGTGAGAGGATCGATTGCGATCCAAGTATTAAATCCAAGTATTGAACGATTTTACATAAAGAAAAAGAATGTTTTCATTTCCTCGATCGAATCAATGTCAGTATACACTGGTGGTGACTATTTTTTTTTCTCGAGAATCGAACGGATAAAGTATACACAGATGTCGAAGAACGTCCTCATCGAGAAGGATATTGCAAATCATAAATATCGTAAAAGATTAAAGTTGATGGTTATTAATGTCGCGCAAAAGTTCCGTTTTGCAGCGGAGCTCGTAATGCTCTTGAATTGCGCGTAAACGAGTATGAAATGTTTTTCAATTAACGCAGAATTCAAACGCTGAATTATATTTATGAGAGCGCAACGGATAATACGACAAGTTTAATAGCGAAATGCATTTTCAGTGGAGAACTACTACAATTCCAACTAATTAAGCGTAATGATCGTAAGTAATGTTTTGAGAATTTTCGTTCGATGGACATTTCAATCGATATACACACGATGACACATGCGAATTGTAATATTTTGAATTATCGTAATCTGCGCGAGACGCCTCGCAGTACTAATTGCATTGTATCGCCCGTCGGTTTTCCAACGAACAAATTCGATAGAAAATATTAGACGTCATCTCGTACTGACAGTTTTATTATGTTCGTAATAACGAACGGAACTAATTTATCATCTTCACCATTAAAATTGAATAAAATTACTCCCAAGTATCGAGGCCGATCTTACTGCTCGTTTCAACTTTAGCTCTTGCCAGTAAAAGTAAAACGCAACTTTTGAAAGCTCGTAAGACCGTAAAAAAATATATAGAAATCGGGAGGCTTGCACGAATAAAAATTAATGGAAAATTCACGTCTTAACAAAATTAATCAGCAACATACCGCAGGAAAGTTGCTTGATGCTGCGCCATCGTAAACTCAATTTATAGACAAAAAAAAGAGTGCTACCAGTCGTGTTTGAAGTATTAATAAAGGAGTTGCTCTCGTGATTTTACTCAGGAATTCAAAATGCATAAAATGCGGGTATTGAAAATATTTAATTCAATCTTAGAAGATAATGTTAATAATACCAAGATAATGATTGTAAAAATTTATAAAATTTTATAACAATGAATTTAATATTGCTTACAACAGAGGTGTTTAAAAAGCAGCTCATATCTAGAAGTTCGAACTTAAATTTCTCTATACATCATGTCTATAGTCTACAAGTACAGGTTATATTACGTCTAGCGTGACATGCCGAAAAATTCAATGGAATTTCAATACATCATTTTAGAGAGTACATAGAAACATCATAATTACAAATATTTTTTCAATAAAACAATCAAAACTTATTTTCTCAAACTTATTTATTTGAATTTAAAAAAAAATTGCAAATTTAACATCTACATAACACCAAACATAATCAAAAGTTACTGCAAGTATACTAATAAGGTTTGGAGCTTTGGAGTGTAGTCGTCAAGCAAATGTGATATAAATCTTCGTTCGTCAGCTGCTCAAGGATCATTTCGCAGATCTCAAGTGGTAATCGTTTGTGTATCAACTCCCAGAAAGGATCCAGGGCCCAGTGCCGAAAAAATCCTCTCGATAGTTTTTCACACAGATGCAAATCACAAGGTTCACGATAATTTTCGTATATAAAACTACACAACTGGGACTTCCAGTAGTCTGTATACGTGAGTAGTTTTTCCGCCTTTTCGGGTCGTAGCCGAGTCAGATCGTAAAGCGACACACTCGGACTTATCATTATTTCTTTTGTGTCTTTATATGTTGACACCTTCTTCTCCTCATCATACCAACCAGATTTTTCAAGTTCGTCCGACTTCTCGAAAAATCCGTGTTTGGCGAAAAATTTCATAACCGTCAGGACGTCGC
>CACVKI010139020.1:0-14754 GCA_902732785.1 Trichogramma evanescens
AAGGCATATGCTAGAAAGATTGTATTTACACGCTCGAGAAAATCCACGACTTTGAAGGAACATTAAACGTGTAAGTTCCCAATCCGAAAAAAGATATGATTCTATGAAATAACAAACCAAATATAAACGTGAATCACGATCTTATCCATACGACACATTTATTCGTAAAAAATTTCGTATCCTTTCGAGTTTGACACCTGCTAAACGTTAATCGTTATCGTTGCTTATTGTGAACAGACAGTTAGTACTTGAGTAACCTCAAAACGCGAATGAAAAAATTTACGTGCTTGAAGCGCGTTTAAAACTTACTATTTCTGAATCTTTAACAAACCTTGAAACACGAATAAAAAAATTGACGCGCATGGAGCGCGTTTTAAACATACAGTTTCTCAAAATTTAAATCTTACGTACGTTGATTTGCTTTTACGATTGGTTCAGTAGATTAAAAACCTAGACGGGTGTCTTGCAACTCTTCTAAAGCTACCTTACTAAGATTCAACCCTATTTTTACATTTTGCACGAGTCCTTGACACACGATAAAAATCTGATAATCGATCACGCAGATAAGTTTAAAAAATTTTGAATCCCACCTATATGGTGCATTATTTCAAAAGTGTGATATTTGGAGTGGGTAAAATGGGCATTATTGGAAAAACCGAAAAACTTACTTTCTTCTATTTTGAGTTTGATTTTTCCGGACCCCCGTAGTTTCTGACACTTGATTTTTTGTTTTTTCATGGAATATTTACTTTTTATCGACCATCATCTAATGCGTTTATTTTCTTATTGCAAACATGAAATTTTGTCACGGAGGGGACACTCGCGGAGGGGGCAAATCGCACTTTTATCAAATTTCACGATGACAACAAAGTTGAAAATTTTTTTTCCGATCACTCACAAAAATTGTTTTTAAAAACGAACGTTTTTATGCCACGAGAGTCAAAAACAAAAAGTGCTAGCTCGAAAACTCGTAGATCACGGAGGGGACACTTTATTTTACTATTACGATTTTCGTGTGCGGCTATTGTTATAGCGAGGCTGCAATTAAAATTCGAATATTCTACGGGTAAAAATCGAGTACCTTAGTTCTGAAAGATGACCCTCATATAGTCAGAGAGGTCAAAATGATTGTCTAGCACGTTTAGTGGCCCTATGTTTGGAATGATGTAAAATTTCACATAATTTAAGGACACATTTGTTACTTATGTACAATTGTTTTGAGACTATTTAAGATGACGAGTTATGCAAAAAAACTTTCTTTAGGATGTATAGAATAGGGCCCATGTTCCACAATATTGCTGGATATTTGTAAAAATGTTTGTAATGAGTGAAAACAATTGATTCTGAGTTCAGAACAGGTCACGGAGGGGACATTTTGTATGTTTATCCGGCTGGCAAATCAATGTGATCTTTATTGATGGAAATTTTATAGTGGCGGAAAATAGAATTCGGTAAAATAAAAGTTTCTACCGTCTTAGTTTTCATTTTTTAAAAGTTTTCTAATAGCTACGATAACAAGACATGTCATATCACGCTTTTGAAATAATGCACCATATATACATTATATACGATTTTATAATTATTAATGTAAGAAGTCACTTGTGTATCGGGAACTTTTTTTGAGTACTTGGTTTAATGAGACTAAAACAATTTCTCTAATCATCCCCAAGCTAGAATTTCGAAATAGTGTAGATAACTTAATTTTCATATGTACGATGCTAAAAAGTCATGGAAGTGCCTGTTCAATACTGAGCATGTTTCTAGCAAAATCCAGAGTATTTTTGGATATTTGTCAAGAGCCATTTACATAGGAAGGAAGCACGAGAAGACATCGAAATGCAGTTCACAATGAACAAAAAAAGTATGCGTGCGATAAGTGTGACAAGAAATTTGAGTTCCGAAGTGACTTGAGTAGATCACCAAATATCTCTGTCTCTCTGAGCATAAATTTGTAGGTCACTTAAATTGCAGTGCACCCAAACTCGAATGTCCTGTATATTATTGGGTATTGAAGGAGCGTTTGCAAGACGTTCTCGTACTTATTCCTCTGTATAGGGAAAAAAATTAATATCTCACCAAATGAATGAATTAGGTTTTTTTTTAAATTTATTTATTTCAATGACAAAATTCAGCATTTAATTACAGCGTGCACATAAAAATAAATACTTCATATATAATGCGGAATTTACATCAATTGCTTTGGCCCGCAGCCGCCAAGCAAATATTATATAAATCTTGGTTCTTTAGATTCTCGACGATCATGTCGCAGCAGAGAATAGGCAGCCGATAGTGAATCAATTGCATAAAAGAGTCCAGTGCCCAACGTTCGAAAAATTTCCTCGACATTTTCTCGCACAGATGCAGAGCGCAAGCCTCTCGTTGCCCCGCGTTGAGCTCGTACCAGCACTCATTATGCGTGTGCGGGAACTCGAAGTAGTCCCTGTAATTGAGGTGTTTCGCCGTCTCTTTGGGTGGCAACTGGATCAAGTCGTAGAGCGACAGATCCGTTGTTAGCATTATCTCTTTCGTCTTGCTCGAGTAGTCCTCGACGCTGAGCCAAAAGTCAAGCAGATCCGAGTTCTCGAAAAATTCGTACTTGGCGAACAATTTCATGATCTTCAGGACGTCGCTTCGGTCCAGCTCATATCCTTCTTTTACCAAACGTTCGACGATAGCCAGAGCGTCGGATACACATCGTAATTTTAATTTACTCATGTTCAAATGATGAACCGCTTTAAACGACTTGTCAAGGCTCTTAAAGAAAAGACTCTCTATGGGAAAAACGAAGCTCGACAGATCCGCGCCACGATCCAAGAGTCGATCGAGGGTTTTCGGCCAGAGATTCGCCACGGCCAATTGCAGAGGTGTTCGGCCCAATTTGTCCTGGACGGACAGATCGGCGCCACGATCCATGAGTCGATCAACCATATCCGGCATGAGATTCGCCACGGCCAACTGCAGAGGTGTTTGGCCCAACTTGTCCTTGACATCAAGCCGCACCAACTTATTTTCCTTTTCGCAGATATCGAACAATCTAATCGCCGCGTCCTCGTCCGCGAATTTCTTGCAAATTACGTGCAGAGGCGTCGATCCCTTCGCATTGACTGCATTCGGATCGGCGCCTCTCCGCAGCAGCAGTTCGGCTACCGCCACGTGCACCCCGTTGTTGTCCAGGGCCAAGTGCAGCGGCGAATCACTGGTTTCTGTCACGAGGAGATTGGGATCGACCTGGCCGAGCTCGAGGAATTTCTCGACGACGTCGTTACAGTTGAACTTGCAGGCCACGTGGAAATGTGTTAATCCTGATTCGTCGACGTAATTGTTATCGTCGAATATTTTAAATAAATCAGGGACGATATTGAGTCTCACGTGATCGTCACTGTAGTGGTGATTATACTCGCCCCTGGTCAAGCGATGCAGCGCTGTGGTGCGGCGCAACAGTGGCTCGCCGTCTTCGTCGACCTCGGGCTTGTCTTTGTAGCCATTATCGATTAGAAAGAAGAGGAATTTAAACCTACAATAATTAACCCGATCTTTATTGCCGTAACTTAGCGAATCCGATAGAAGCGAGTCGATTTCTGCGGGCCGAAAAGCGTCTCGGAGATCGGGAAGTTGGCCCGTCCATTTGCTGATCAAGCGATGAAATTTAACAAGGCATTGGCGACGGTCTTCTTTAATATCCCAATTGACACTGTCTCGCAGATTCCTCAATTTTTCCAAGCAGTCGGAGGTGGCCATGGTTCTGCGCAATCACAAATACACAACACACTTGGTATACAACTTTTATGTAATATGAATTATAATTTACTTTTGTCAATCACTTTCTGCAGTAGATGAGATATTATTTCGTTGCTCACGCTGCGGCGTCGTAACCTACACTGGACTATATTCACACGCTACGATCTATGTACTGAGAATACAGAGAATAAAAAACACATGGCCATCTGCCGTCTGCGTGTACCCACGCACATGCGCGCCGAAGTCACGTAAAATGCTTCCCAGTTTTCACTTTCATATTGGAATTGTTCTGTGACTGCGCTCAACGTTGCGCGCATGCGCCTCGTCGAAGTCCGAAAACTTGAAAATTTGAACGTACTCGCATATAAGCTATATACGAGAGCAGTAGTAGGCAAAAGAGCAGCCAAATAACAAAATTTTATTGTTGCAAGATGAAACATTTTTAGAAGATAATTAAAAACTCGAAAATGAGCAAGTCATCAAATTACTTTTCAATACATACAATACAGTCCGTAACTTTTTGCATTTTTAGGTAGAGGGGAAAAAAGTGATGGGCACGAAAATAAGTTTTTGAATCAGACGTTGCAGGACAATTTTGTTTACATATTTATGAAATGGATTGAATTTCCAACACGTTTCTGTATTCGTGTGTGTGTGTGTGTGTGTGTGTGCGTGTTTATGTTATCTGCTCAGTTTCTTGATATTTTGGCTAAGAGAAAAGTGTAGAATTGGGATTTTTACTTTTTTTTTTATCTTCTCCAATTGGAATTGTAAAAAATATATCAATGAATAAGAACTATTTTTGCCATGCTTCTCCGCATATGTTTTTACGATCGGTTCGATTGACTAAGAACCAAGTTCGGGTTCCCTCACATGAAATATAAAAGTCGTACATGGGACCAAAAAATCGATAAAATAAAGTCAAGTTCTGTAACATTATCATGATATATTTACATGAAATTTTCAACATTTTTTAAGCAATCATACTACGATTTTGGACCCATTTTGTTATACATAGTACAAAGTCTCTGACACTTGGTGAAAATCTGATAACCGATCACGCAGATAAGTTTAGTTGGCGCAGTATTGTTGAGATATTTTTTTAAGTACTTGGTTCTATGAGACTAAAAAAATTTCTCCAAACATCGCTGAGCTAGAATTTCAAAATAGTTCAAAGACATGCGGACAATACACAAATAAGCATAATTGTAAACAATACAGTTATTAATAGCCATGACAGCGGCTCTTGAACGCTCAGCATCTAGCCAAACAAATCATAGTATGAGATTTGTCTTTAACGTCGAAACCAGACATAATATCAAAAGATAACTATTGGTTAACCTCAGGCACCAACATGGATATAAGTAGGAAAAAATCCAGAGTAAATTTTAATATTTGTCGGGAGCCATTTACACAGGAAGGAAGCATAATAAGACCTCGTAATGCCGTTCACAATGAACAAAAAAATTACGCGTGCAACAAGTGTGACAAGAAATTTGAGTTCCGAAGGTATTTGAGTAGACACCAAATATCAGTACATGAAGGCAAAGATTTTGCGTGTGATCAGTGCGAGAAGAAATTTGGGGTTCACAGCAATTTGAGAAGACATCAAAAAACAATCCACGAAAATCGCAAAGATTATACATGCGACTATTGCGAGAAAAAATTCGGTCAGAAATGTAATTTACTCTCGCACATAAAAATAGTCCATGAAGGTCGTAAAGATTTTTCATGTGACAAGTGCGAGCAGAAATTTGGAGAAAAATCCCAATTTATCAGACACCAAAAGACAGTCCATGAAGGTCGTAAAGATTTCACATGCGACTATTGCGAGAAGAAATTCGGACATAATCAGCATTTGTTCATACACCAAAAAACAGTCCATGATGGTTGTAAAGATTACGCATGCGACAAATGCGAGAAGAAATTTGGACATAAACAGCATTTGTTCATACACCAAAAAACAGTCCATGATGGTTGTAAAGATTACGCATGCGACAAATGCGAGAAGAAATTTGGAAGAAAATCAAATTTGCTTTTGCATCAGAGGACAGTACACGATGGTCGAAAAGATTTCGCTTGTGATAAGTGTGATAAAAAATTTGGACAAAAACCGCATTTACTCAGACACCAAAAGACAGTCCATGCCCTCACGAATGATTACGCTTGCGACGTTTGTGAAAAAAAATTCGGACAAAAACCACATTTGCTCTACCATCAAAAGATAGTACACGAAGGCCGCAGAGATTACGCATGCGACATTTGTGAGAAGAAATTTGGAGATCAAAGCAATTTGAGAAAACATCAAAAAACAGTCCATGAAAGTCGAAAAGATTACGCATGTGACATTTGTGAGAAGAAATTTGGAGATCAAAGCAATTTGAGAAAACATCAAAAAACAGTCCATAAGAGTCGAAAAGATTACGCATGTGATAAATGCGATAAGAAATTTGGAATACAAAGTAATTTGATTAGACACCAAAAACAGAATTTGCTCCGTCATCAAAGAACAATACATGAAGGTCACCAAAATGTTGTATGCGACAACTGCGAAAAAAAATTCGGACGCAAATCAAGCTTGATCTTACACTTGAAGATTCACGAAACTATAAATGAAAGTCGCGTCGATTACGCAATCGGCAATTGCGAGCAGAAATTTGTTGATTCGAAAAATTTGATGAACCACCAAAAGATAAGATCTACCAAAAGAAATGATCGCATAGATTTTTCATGCGACAATTGCGACCAGAAATTTGGACTGAAAATGAATTTGATAAGACATCTAAAGACAGTGCACAAAGACCGCGAAGATCACAATGATTATCAGTGCGAGAAATGCGAAAAGAAATTCGGATGCAAATCTAGCTTAATTTCGCACCTGAAAATACACGAAACTGTAAACACAACAACACAAAGCAATTTGATGAGGCATCGAGAAATAGTTCACGAATCCCGCAGAGATGACGTGAGCAACGAGAGCAAAAAAAAGAAATCCAGGCCTCGATCGAATTGGAGCAGGCCCCGAAAAACAGTTCAGAAAATTTCTAGAGACAAGCATTTAGATCGGTGCTATAACTGTTTAGTTTGCCGGTATAATCGATCATTATCAAAAAAAAAAGCTGGTGCAAAAATAAAAAAAAGCTCGTGACTTGTAATTATTTAAGGTGAAGAAATTTCACTCGCTTTTTCTTCATACACTGCGAGTACGCGCAGTTGCGTATAATATAATATCGCACGGAAGACGAGATTATTAATTTTTTATTGTGCAAACAATTTATTTTCATCACGAGTAACTCAATCTTTTATCAGTTATACGCGCTGAATAGTATTTTAATTATTTCATGGATGAAATGATTAAAAGCGTTCACATATTCCTTGACAAGTGTAAAAATTGATCTAGCAAGTTTTTGAAATAAAAATTTTTTGAATGTTTGTGTTTTTCCTTCAACCTGCTACTTATTAATATACTTCACGTTTATTGTTACCTGTATGCTGTTGGTATATTATATTTTTATACCAGATGAAATTTTGCACCCAAGAAGAAATGAATTTTTTGTCGACTGTTTCGAATAAATCTCATTTGTACATGACTGTGTGTTTAAATTTCGAATAGATAAGTTATGTTCTCTTCACCATTATTTGAAAATTAATAGTGCACGAAGTAAAATGACTTTTTAAAAATTGGTTTCATCGTCTCATAGTCTTGTTTAGAATTTTTTTTTAATACGTGATTCATGTTTTTTTATCGGATATGTAAAGATCGGAGGAATATCTTTACCAATGAAATAGGCTGCGTTTTTTCTTATCAATCGATTTTCACTTTTTGATCTATCTTCAATAGTTAAAAATAAATTTGTTTATAACTCTTATCGATCTCGAAAAATCGCATACAGCGCATCCAAAAGCGTCCTATCCTCGCGGATCTTATTCATCGTGCCGCGCTTCAAGCTTATGGCTTATTTTTTTTTAACGCTTCCTCGTCGTCTTCGTAATATTATCGAGTCCCAGCTCGAGCTCCGACATAATAGTAACGACGTATAAAGTCGCAAAAATAGTTATAGGCAGCTGAGATTATACGGGCAGAGATCGCTGAGGCCGGTTTCGTTTATGCCGCTGCCGCTGCTGTCTTTGCAAATATGCAGCACTACTATACACGCAACGGCCGAGAAACAAAAAGCTATCGCTCCGAGGAGAGAGAGCGAGAGAGAGAGAGATAAGAACGACGCGCAATATGCAGCAGTAGAAGCAGCGGCGGCGAGAAGTACCTTTTACGCTCCGCATTACCTTTTACAACCCTCTCTCCCCCTCTCGAACGGGGGTACGCTTGTATATACCTGGCAATGATCCAGACGCGTGTATACATACTTATATGTACGAAGCGAGAGAGGACTTAATGTATAAGAAAATCTCCTCTCCCTCTCTCTCTCTCTCTCTCAGTGGCATCTTTTTGCAAATGCTATGTGTCCTTTGAGCCATGCAGCAGCAGCAGCACGAGGAAAAGGAAGCAAAAAAAAAAACGGGGAAGGGAAAGAGAGTAAAGCGCGGTGTATACGTTAGTAGTAGTAGCAGCAGTAGCATAGCTAACGCGCGGCGCATGGATTTTCTTCAGTGGCTTGGAAAATTACGATAATAGAAGTTCCTCTTATATATACGTGTGTGTGTGTGTGTGTGTAGGCGCGCGCTCACCAGCGGCGGGCGCATATATAAAAGAAAAGCCGGGTGTGCAGCGGCAGCAACGAGTTAGGAAAAGCCTTTTGTAGTAGCTCGAGGAGAAATCGGAGTGTACACCGTACACAGTGGTCGTAATACGGGGGGTTGGGGGGAGGGCGGAGGGGATAAGAAAACCGAAGGTCGCGACGCTGCTGTTCCTTCCTTCCTTTTTTTGTCGCTATATAGATTTTGTGCAGGTGTATTATACGGCTCTCGCGCGCGCGCGCGGGAGCAGATAAGAGAAACGATATCTGCGTTATGCCGTGAAGATGCCGCCGCCGCCGCCGCCGCTGCTCATTCGATTCAATTTCTCAAGCTTGTGCTTCGTTTCTATTACTCGACTGCTATAAGTATGGGTGTGTTTGTGTGTGTCTGTGTGCGAGAAAACACGCGCCAACAGCAGCAGCAGCAGCGGTCTGATAGATGAAACTTTTCGATTTCCTTCGTGTAAATACTTTGTAATTTTTCTTTTCTTTTTTACTACTACTTCTTCTTCCTTTGTTTCGATATCAGAACGATAAAATGAATTATATCGCGATGGGAGGGGAAGAGCAAAGATCGAATTGTTTCGAGAGCTTCTATATTATTATTTTTAATCGTTTTTTCGGAGTATACACAACGAAACATTTTTAAGCGTCGTTCTGTCAACGTAACATAATCGTTAAAAGTATGTAGCAGTAGTAGTAGCAGTGCTCGGGCGTGATTTTAATGATTGCGAGTTTGCATGGATTACGATTACAGCCAGCTGCCTATATAGCAGCACATAATACAGAGAGCGTGTAACGCGAAATTTGTCGAAAACGCGTATCATCGCGTATGCGCGCACGCCACTATTCGATTTTATAGGTACAACGCGTATATATATATAAAGCAGGTATATAATACGAAGACCCTCGATCCAAGGGATAAAATCTCTTTCTCTCTCGCGCGTGGAAGTGGCATCGTAAAATTCCTTAGGATAGAGATAAACTCCGATGCACCTATGTGTGCGCTCAATGTATGTTGCTCGCTGCTCTTTCTCTCGTACGTGTGGTTTTACTGGTGAAAATGCCATTCCGCGAGTCGGGCACTACACTCTCTCTCTCTTTCTCGGCCTCGCGCTCGGCCTGTCCAAACGTTAAAGCCGAAGAAAGAGCCTTTTGCCAATGCCGTATAATACACTATACGTAGCGATAGCAGGACTCGCAGACTCTGATTGACAATTAAATCTCTCTTTTGTGTTTCTACCACTGCTACAGAGCCTGTGCAACCGCGCTGCGCTACGCGACTCCTGAAATACCATGCATGGGTCAGCTCTATATTTCGCGCGGGTAGATCTCTCTCTCTCTTTCGGGACTTTGACCGGACGATTTCAAAGTCATGCTGCTGCTGTGTAGAGCATAGAGTACAAGGGATATGTTCGTTCGTTTGACACGTGTGCCAAGCTAGGAAAAAAAAGCTGGCGAATGAAATTCAGTCGAAAAAGAGCCTCGTGCTCCTCTTTTGTTCGTTTTCTGTTGGTGCGGCACCTAATTCACGGCGCGCACGTCAACGATTTTTGAAACATTTTGAATTGCGCGCTCAGCGCGCGTTTTGAATTATGTGTAGCTGTATATATATATATATAGGACAAGACTATACAAGCTCCAAAACACGACGACGACGAATTTCGGGGGGGATGGTTGACAGTCAATGGTGATAAACTTGCATAAAGCCGCGGTACACAGCTAGCAGCAGCAGCTCGCTGCTCTCGTGTATAATTCCGGCTTGATAAATCACAATGAACGTCGAGAGCACCGCGAGGGAATTCACTGAGACGTACAACGGTATATAACGTATTATTATATATTATATAACGTATATGCGAAATTTTAACCCAAGGAAAATTAGCTTTCGGCATTTAATTGCAGCAGCGGCGGCGCATCGCTGCGCGAATTTTACTGTACGTGTCACGTGTGTATGGACGCGTGGCGACGGCGGCGGTAGTAAGCGCATTTCGTGCAGCGCGTGTATACGTACGAATAATTCTTAATTGTACTTTTAAGGCCATTAAGGTGCGGTACTTCTTGCGGATATGCGGAGGACTTGGCAATAAGAGAATCCGTGATGAAAGCTCGTTCGCGTCTTTTTTTTCGACTCGCAGCGCATAATCACTCGTGGATAAAAATTATTTCAACGATTAAAAAGTGAGCTTACATTTTTTTAGTTAAAATTAAATGTTTACATCTGTTCTCTTCGCTCTGACATAAACTTTGAATAAAAATTAATTTCAACCTCCTGCGAAAAATTCCTTTGTATGTAAAATAGAAAACAATAAAGCAGCGTGGCAATTAAAATATGTTAATAACTGACACTCGGACGTGCATCAATAACATACCCTCTAAGAAAATGAGTTTTTTCTAATTAGCCGTGCGTCCGTTCTCCCGTTCCCGAAGCAGAGAAGATCATGCGGAAGAAAATAAAAAAAAAATTTCCCAAGGAAAAATGCCTCATCGCGTCTAAACAATATACACGTCACGGAAAAGACGTATCGTCTGCCTTTAGCCCCAGACAAAATGCATTTCCTTTACTCGGCAAGTTGTGTACCAGCAGTAGGTACTACTACTAGCCGGAATAAATTAACGAAGTTACAAATACACGCATCTACACAAATAGAAAGAGAGACCGATGCTGCTGCTTTTCGACGGTACAACAGTGGAGGCAGCTACTCCTGGGGCATGTACATACACACATACATACGTACACGCATAGAAGTAGCGCTGCACCGGATGCCTCATTAATCTTTACTCGACGACGTGCGATTTCGCGAAAGCGAGACCAGCAGCAGCAGCAGCAGCAGCAGCAGTAGCACAGCAGAGCAAGAGCTGGAAGAGGGAGAGAGAGAGAAACTCTGAGCACTACTGTCGAGGTTGATTAAATTTCCGATTGCCACCTGCGCGATCTTTTCATTTTGCCCTCTCTTTCTCTGCTTCTCCATGTCTATACAGATATATAACTGTACGGCGGTAGCAGCAGCAGTCAGAGTGAACTTTTTTATGCTCGGGCTTTTTTTTTCATCCCTTGACGTTTTTTTTTATTTTTTCTTTCATTCGCCGCCACTGCCACCATCCGAAGGGAAGTGTATCTGGTTTCGATAATGAGAGGAAAGAGGAAAACTTGTCCGTGATTTTTTTTCCTTTTTTTTTTTTATATCTTTTAACCGAAGATGTAATTCTGAGTTTTTTATAATGTATAAATCCCCTCTTCGTTCGTTCGCTTCTTTTTTTTCTTCCTATTCAATCAGAGAGGCAGTCGATCTCTCAATGTAAAGATTTTTATTTCCCAAGGATACATGAAGCAAAAAAAAAAAAAAAAGAAAGAAGCGCCAACTGCTGCTTACGGGCGGGAAAGTGCATGATGTATTTTCGTTTGCCTTTTGCTGCTGCTACTTCTGCTACCTGTATACGCGAAGGGGGTTTAAATAATTTAAGAGAGTTTCGATTCCAGCAGCGGTAGTTGTGTGTGGGTGTGGGGCAGAGGTGCGGCCACCGCACAAACGGAAGCGAGAGAAAAAGAGAAAGAAAGAAAGAAAGAAAGAAAGAAACGCATTCTCGAGAGAAGAAAGAGAGTATATGGTATATGGGGTAAAAAATTACGAAGCTGAACGAGCTGATGCTGCAGGAATAAAACATTTAGAAGCCGAGCGAGCGAGCGAGCAATTTTGGGGAGGGGAGGCGGGTGCCTCGCGCATTGAGCTACTACTGCCACATAAGTACGTGTGGCATACGTATATGTATGTATGTGTGTTTGCGGGTGTTCCATTAACCTGAAAGCTTTTCTTTTAAGGACTTTTTTTGCCCCGGTGTGGTGCGGCGCGCTGCTCAAAATCAAAAGCTCGCTGCACCCCCCTTACACGACGATGAATAAGTTAAACTGCGAATCAAGCTCGGCTTTATAGCGTGGGGTGTGTGGGTTGGTTTTTTTCTGATGATTTATTTATGCGCGACTCGCAGCTTTGCTACGTACACGCGCGTAAGACGTCGTCGTCGTATAAACTATAAATCGACGCGTATATTCTTTTACAGCCAATAATAATGACGCGCTGTACGATCTAATCAATCAACGGTGCAGATCCCTTTGTCATTGGCCGTGAGAGTATAAAAAGTGCAGTACCCGACGTGTATAACGTAATCCGCAGAACTGGTGCAGAATGAAATTTCAAGTCCTGCAGCAGCAGTGCCGCATAGAGAGAGAGAGAGAGAGAGAGAGAGGGTGAGTGTGTGAGAAAAAGGAAAAAAAAGCAGCCTACTCGTCCACTGAACTTGCAAGCTCACAGCAGCCACTGCCGCTTTTATATATTTCAAGGCAGTCAGAAAGGCAAGGCAAGGCGCGTCGAGTGGTGTCGGCGGCAGCGTGTGTTAAGCCCATGCTGCTGCCCAACCAACCTAGAGTCCTCCCTAGGTGTACATACACACACACACACACACACACACACACACACACACACACACACACAAAGACTCTTGGTCGCTTCTAATGAGACTTTACATTTTAACGACGACGACGACGACGACGCCGACGACGACGACGCCTGGAACTCATTAGTTTATCATGCGCTACTGGTTTTCCACTTTCGCTGTTGCTAGCCTAGCTGTAGGCTGCCCGCTTTACACGCACGCGTGTATGTACGTAGTATACTTGCTGCATCATGCGCCGAGAGAGAGAGAGAGAGAGAGAGAGGAGGAGGACCTCGCGCGCGGGCGCTCGTTTTGAAGTAATTTTAACCCATGTTTTCGCGCGGCTTTACTTTCTATATGTGCATTTGGGGGGGTAGAGGGTTCATCGGGCGAAAAATAAATGCGTGACGTTACACGCGCGCTCGTTTGACGTAAAAATTTGCAAAACTCTAGGCGACGAGTGCGATGATTTCGATCGCACGTATGTAGCATAGTAGCATATTAAGCTTGCCGAAATAATTATTTTAAATGAAGATGTATTTTTATAACTTGACGCGAATTTGTTTGAAATATAACCACGAGGCTTATGCTCTTATTAATCTTATCTACGGGTATTTATATAAAAGATTTTTTGAAATTTCTTCGCAAAATTTTTTTTCACGCCTTATCCGGTTGTGTATATCGAAATATGATATTTCGAAGCACGGGTGAATTCAATTGTCAACGTGAAATTAATTACTTTGAATTAATTAAGAAGGTCATTGAAATTTTAATTTTATTCATAATCATTAACCGCAATATCATCACAATAGACTATTGTATAAAAAATAAACACAATCTTTACGCTCGTCGTATTCCTATACATTTCCTCTCGTTAGCAATAGAGAAAATTACGATGCAAGCGCTTTTGGTATGTTATAGTACATGATAAAAAAGTGCTAAAATCAACGTTTTAGACCCCCTCCCCCCTCCTACCCCCTTTCTCCCCTATAAACGTTCATTTTCTATCTATATTTATTCTGAAGGCCTGAAGTAATTAAAACATCTGAAAAAATTCCTAAAAATTCTTTTCACCAATCCAAACAATCTTGAATTTTTTCAGATTTTTAGAGTGCTTCACAGGCCTTCAGCAAAAATCATTGAAAATTTTGAAAATTCATATACGGCGCTTCGATGCAATACAAAGCCCGATATTTTTTTTTCACTTATTTTTGGCATCAAAATACATGACCTCAAATTTTTTCAGATTTTCTCAGAGAGGACTCTGACGTCTAGAGCCGAAAAACGCCCTTTTTTAACGAAAATAATTTTAATTCCCACTGTGTGGCATAAGTTCACATTTATGGCACGCTTTTCGGTGGCATAAGTCGCACATTCTGGCACCGCGGCGTTCACATCACACTCGCGTACGCTCACCTCCTTCGCGCTACCAGAAGTGCGACTCGTGGCTCGGAATACTTCATAAATAAAAAACCAGATGTGAAACATCGATGCTTGTGTTGGGATTTTCTGACTTTTCTTTTTCTTGAGTTTTCTTGATTTTCTAGTTTCTAGTTTTTTTTTTGTTTCGACTTTTACTTGTTTGGTTTTAGATTACTTTTTTTAATTTAAATTTATTTTTTCTTGATTTTCTAGTTTCTAGTTTGTTTTTTTGTTTTTTTGTTTTCTTACTTTTTACTTGTTTGATTTAAGATTTCTAGTTTTTAATTAAATTTAGTTATTCTTGATTTTCTAGTTTCTAGTTTGTTTTTTACTTTTTTTTATTTTACTTTTTAATTTTTTTATAATTTTTTATAATCTGTAATTTCTACCCATCTAAAAATCTCAGTTTTTTCTTCAGCGCAATCGCTACAAATAAATTTCATTGATGAGCACGAGGTATCATGAAATA